>JAMWYP010000223.1:1879409-2114004 GCA_025563575.1 Acacia pycnantha | reverse complement strand
TGTTGGAAATTATGCCCTAGGGGCAAGTCATTGTACTTATCAACGATCCCATATGAATTGGGTAGTCGCAATGTCTTGCTAGGCGCGCTTGCGACTTGTGGGTGATACGGTATTGGCCGCGCCAATCTCATGTGGGCCTACGGGGTCGCTAAGAATGGCTCAACACGAGCGAGTGTCGATTCATTGAATCTTAAATGTGTTTAAGATTTAATGAATACTTATTTAATCTAGGATGTGTGTGTATATATATATATATGCATATATAAATATATTAAATTCGAAAATAATAATGATATTATTTATTGACAATAATATTATTATATATAGTATTTAATTTATTTGATAAATTAAATAACTATAATAAATTGAGATATTATATCTCAGATTTAATTTTCGAATAAAGATATTGCATATCATATTTTAATTTGAACTGAGATATCGGATCTCATTTTAAATTAAATATAACGATATCATATCTTGATTTAATATATAATTAAATTCGAAATTAATATAATAATATTATTTAATGATATTATAATATTATTATATATAATATTTGTTAGTATTTAATTTATTTGATAAATTAAATAACTATAATAAATTGAGATATTGTATCTCAGATTTAATTTTCGAATAAAGATATTGCATATCAGATTTAATTTGAACTGAGATATCGGATCTCATTTTAAATTAAATATAACGATATCATATCTTGATTTAATTTATAAATATAAATTAAATCAGAAGGCTTTTAATTCGGATTAAATAAATAGATTTGATTAGATCTATCAGATAGATTTAATTAATATATTTTTTAATCCAGATTCAAAATTTGTTTTGAATATAATACGCCTGCTAGGTTTAGAAAAACCTACGGGACATTTTGTCGAGCGTATTAGAAGCGCGAAAAACCCTAGATAGAAAATAGAGAGACGCGCGAGTTCGGAAGCGCTTGCACGCCTCCGTTCGATGTTTCGAAGGAAATCGTTCGTGTGGATACGGTAGAGGAAGGCGATTCTAAGAGTGGAAACTACTGTGCGTCGAAAGGTAGCCCGCCGGTTCAAATGTTCGTTAGGTACGATTCGAGAAACCTACAAACCTTGATTTAAACGCGTTTGAGCGATCCTTGAATGGGATTCGTAAAAGTTTTAATTCCGGCTACGTGTACGGATCCCAACGGTGGCATCGAGGCCAACTCGGCCGTGCGTTTAAATTAGGTTTTACACGTGTTTATATATATATATGATATATATGCTAAAAGCGAATCTTTGTATGCGTTTGAATTACAAAACTCGCGTTAGGGTTTCTACGGATAGCTAGTCGGATATTGCGTCGGTTCTGCGGGTGTTCAGATCGGAGCGTAGTAGGCGGTTGCGTGGATGCGAAACGTTCGAATCGATGTCGATCAGTACGTTAGGGTTTGAAATTTTCGGGAAAAAAAAATCACGTTTTTTTTGGAAATTATTTTCGAAAAAAAGCACGTTTTTTTGGGAAATTATTTTTGAAAATAATATTTTATTTTGAAATTTCTAACGAGACCATAGTAAGGGATCCGGCGATTGTCGTGGCGAGAATTTAAATCATGATATTATATTATATATTGTATATAATATAATGTAAATTACATAATTTAAATCATGATATTATATTATATATAGTATATAATATAATATAAATTAGATAATCTAAATCATGATATTATATTATATTTATAATATAATATAAATTAGAGATATTAAATCATGATATTATATTATATATAGTATATAATATAATTTAAATTAGAGAATTTAAATCATGATATTATATTATATTTATAATATAATATAAATTAGAAAATTTAAATCATGATAAGATTAATCATAATATTTTATTTCATAATTGTATGACTTAATATATGTTGTGATTTACCTTTCAAAAGTTGTTTGGGTATGGTGAACAACATGGCTCTAGAGTTTTACAATTGTTGTAAATTTTAAATATGGCTGCGAGCCATGCCTCTTTCTTACTAAATACTCTTGATGTACTTCTTTTGTTTTAGAGAAGTCCTCATTGGCTTGAGAGGATTTTAGGTTAAGGTTGAGCCATGTTGTTGTCACAATTTTAATTATGTCTTGATTTGATGATTGCATGATTAATTTAGAATTTTTAATTATGGTTTGATTAGATCACTCATAATTAATTTAGAATTTTAATTATGTTTTGATTAGATCACTCATAATTAATTTAGAATTTTAATTATGTTTTGATTAGATCACTCATAATTAATTTAGAATTTTTAATTATGTTTTGACTAGATCACTCATAATTAATTTAGATATTATATGAGATACAATAGTGATTGCATTCATATAAGTATAATTAATAGGATTAATCTAATTATACCCTCTAAATAAAATCTTAAGTCATAATGCCACCAATAAATGAATACTTGTCAAAACCTAGATCGCCGAATTTGTAGAATCATGTAGTCTAGTAATACTTCCAACACCATCAATGCGATCGGTCCTTGAGAAGGACGAACTCGATGAGACAAACTCTCTTGACATGTTTGGGAACTTAAGCGTTGATCCTAAACACGAAAGAAAAAAGTATCTCATCAATCAACACATTCTTGACGAGCCTTGGTTCTTTCGATCCAAGAGCTCGAGCCAGATGCTTATACGAAGCATAAAGATGACTCTGTGGATGCGAGATGCACGATGCTTGCCCTATGCTTCTAGACCTCAATAGAGATCTAGAACATGTGGAGGCTTACGAGATGATTGTTCATCCTACGGAAATGTTCAAATGCAAGGCAAGGCTTGAGAGGCTTGGATTCCCATTGTCTAGGAGTTAGCTACGGATGTGATCTTGAACTCACTCCCGGGAAGTTATGATAACTTTGTCATGGATTACAACATGGAGGAATCAATTTACGAACTGCATGGGATGCTCAAAATTGCTAAGGCGAGCCTTAGAGAGGCCTAGTTCTATTTTGTCCATTCGAAAGGAAGGGGTATATGAAACGGAAAGCCAAGAAGGCAAAACCTCACGAAGGATAGAGTCTGCTTCTTTTACAATGAACTTGGTCATTTGAAAAGAAATTGCAAACTCTACCTCGAAGATCGGAGAAGAACAAGAAGGATAGAGGGGCTGTCGCTTCAAGTATCTATGTCATAGATATTCGCTTTTCTACTTCCTCAACATGGGTATTGGATACTACATGTGGATCTCACATTTGAATAAATGTTGGATCTCAGGACAGTAGAAAATTGAATGGACGAATCTATGACATAACTACTAAAGAGGATCAAGTCAAATGATTTGAATCGACCTATCTATGGCATTGTCGTCTAGGCCATATAAATGAGAAACGCATTTCGAAACTCCATAAAGATGGATTTCTTAACTCATTTGATTTTGAATCAATTGATACATGCGAGTCTTGTTTATTGGGAAAGATGACAAAGGCACCTTTTCTTGGACACGGTGAGAGAGCCGCCAATTTATTGGGCCTCATACATGCTTGATGTGTGTGGACCAATGAATACATCTGCCGAGAGGGGTCATTTGTACTTCATTACATTTATAGATGATTTTAGTAGATATGGATATATCTATTTAATGAAACATAAGTCGGAATCTTTTGAAATGTTCAAAATATTCCAAAATGAAGTGCAAAATCAACTTGGCAAAACAATTAAGACACTTTGATCGATCGGGGTGGTGAATATTTGAGCCAAGAGTTCATTGACCATCTTAGGAGTTGTGGGATCGTCTCGCAACTTACTCCTCGAGGAACACCTCAATGGAATGGTGTTTTACGAGCGGAGGAATCGAACTCACAGTAGATATGGTTCGATCTATGATGAGTCAAACAGATCTTCCACCTTCCTTTTGGGGCAATGCCCCAGAAAGCAGTGCGTTCGCTAAATCGTGTTCCGTCAAAGCGGTTGAAAAGACACCATATGAGATATGGGTAGGGAAGAAACCCGGTTTGTCATTTCTTAAAATTTGGGGATGTGAGGTTTATGTCAAACATCAAACCTCTGATAAATTATCATCGAGATCCTCAAAATGCCTTTTTGTGGGGTATCCTAAGGAAACTAAGGGATACTATGTCTACAATCCACGATCACTTAAAGTGTTTGTTATTCGGAATGGTATCTTTTTGGAAAAAGAGTTAATCTCTAAAAGAACTAGTGGGAGTAAGGTGAGCCTCGAAGAAGTTCGAGAGTCACAGGACAATGTAGAACCACGAGATGGAAGCGGGAGAAGACTCACAACAAGTTGTTGAGCCTACTCACGTAACACAAGACCCACAAGGTCAGATAGAACACGGCTACGGCCTCGAGAGATATGGATTTCGATTCTTTGGAAGCCGTGATGTTTTGCTCATTGAGCACAATGAGCCAACTACCTATCGCGAGGCCATGGTGGGACCCAACTCAAAAGATGGCTTAGTGCCATGAGAGGACTCTGGTAAAGTTTGCAAGCTTCAAAGATCCATTTATGGTTTGAAGCAAGCATCTCGGAGCTGGAATCATCGTTTTGATGAAGTAGTCAAAGAGTTTGGATTCATTCAAAACATAGATGAACCTTGTGTTTACAAGAAGGTTAGTGGGAGCACGAGTTGTATTTCTAGTGCTTTATGTTGATGACATCCTACTCATTGGGAATGACATTCCTACCTTGCGAGTGTCGAAGTCTTGGTTAGGAAAGTCTTTCTCAATGAAAGATTTAAGCGAAGCCACTTACATCCTTGGGATTAGGATCATAGAGATAGATCTAAGAGGGTGATAGGCCTAAGTCGAGCACATACATAGACAAGATCTGCATAGATTCGGTATGCGGGATTCTAAAAGGGTTACATGCCCATGTCTCATGGCATCCATCTCGGTGAGATCTGTGTCCTAGTACAGCGAGGATCAAAGAGAAACGCATGAGTAAGATTCCATATGCCTCATGCCATTGGATCTATCATGTATGCCATGTTATGTACTCGACCGGATGTGTCATTTGCCTTGAGTATGACCGGCGAGATATCAACAAGATCCCGGTGAGGGTCAGTGGACTGCTGTCAAGAATATCCTTAAGTACTTAAGAAGGACTAAGGACTTATTCTTGGTATATGGTGGCTTGGAAGATGAGCTCACGTGTGACTAGTTACACGGATGCGAGTTTCAAGCGACCAAGATGATTCAAGATCGCAATCGGGGTATGTATTCTGTTGAATGGTGGTGCGGTGAGTGGAAGAGCTCTAATCGAGCTTACTTGTAGTTGATTCTACAATAGAAGAGTGAGTATATAAACGGCTCGGATGCGGTGAGGAGGCCTTTTGGATTAGTAAGTTCATTAATGAACTAGGGGTAGTTCCTACCATCTCAAATCCAATAGACTTGCTCTGTGACAATAGCGGCACTATTGCGCGAGACCAAGGAGCCTAGGTCACGTCAAAGGACCAACCGTATACTCAAGCGATTTCATCTTATCGGAGAAATCAATGATAGAGGTGATACGAAAAGAAATTATTATGCAAAGTACCGGGAGAAAGCAAGTCATTATACTTTAGAAACGATTTCACTATTTAATAAAGTATTCTCCTTTTAGTTATCTTTTTGTTTGCATGTTTACATTGATAACTGTATCCTGGATATATCTAATAGATTATCCTAAATGTCCACACAGTCGGTCATCTACGGGAGCGAGATGAGATAAGACGTGTGACTTTGATGAGGAGTATGGAGATACGAATCAAAGTCATAGGCACTGTAAGAGTACAAGGTCTTTGGACCGACCCACTATGAGAAAGGCTGCATGGATTTAGTCATAAGCTTATCTCATGTATAACAGCGTCACAACGCCCTTTGACTGAGATCGTCATGGATTCCTACATGATGAGTCGCTGGTCTTTGACCTAGTCAAAAGTCACCTTTGGCCAGGGTGATGATAAAGGCTATGATTGGGATCGGTGATTTTCATGCGGAGGAATGTGAATGGTCAAGATGGGATTTGTCCCTCGCATTTCTAGAGAGATATCTGGGCCTCGATGAGTGAGTCTAAGAAATGTATGGCCATACTACGATGGAAATGAGTTTCCATCTCAATTGTTAGACTACTCGAAATCGAAAAGTAATGGTCGAACGAGGAAGTTGACATTTTCCATGCCTCATCCTTGACCAAATTATCGCGTGACAAAGGGACGTGACATGGTTGTACGATAGGTTATATCGCATAAACAATGACGTTGATCCTCTTACTAAGCGCTTGCACAGAGTGGAACATGAGCGTCATGTTAGGGCAATGAGAATTAAGGTAATTAATGATTGCACCTAGTGCAAGTGGGAGTCTGTTGGAAATTATGCCACTAGGGGCAGTCATTGTACTTATCAACGATCCCATTATGAATTGGGTAGTCGCAATGTCTTGCTAGAGGCGCTTGCGACTTGTGAGGTGTTACGGTATTGGCGTTGCCAATCTCATGTGGGCTACGGGTGTGCACACAAGAATGGCTAACACGAGCAAGAGTGTCGGATTCATTGAATCTTAAATGTGTTTAAGATTTAATGAATACATATTTATCTAGGATGTATGTGTATATATATATATGCATATATAAATATATTAAATTCGAAAATAATAATGATATTATTTATTGACAATAATATTATTATATATAGTATTTAATTTATTTGATAAATTAAATAACTATAATAAATTGAGATATTATATCTCAGATTTAATTTTCGAATAAAGATATTGCATATCATATTTTAATTTGAGCGAGATATCGGATCTCATTTTAAATTAAATATAACGATATCATATCTTGATTTAATATTAATTAAATTCGAAATTAATATATAATATTACTTAATAAAGATTATAATATTATTATATATAATATTTGTTTGTATTTAATTTATTTGATAAATTAAATATCTAAAACAAATAGAGATATTGTATCTCGAGATTTAATTTTCGAATAAAGATATCAGATATTTTATTTAATTTAAATTGAGATATAGTATCTCAGATTTAATTAAATAGATAGATATCATTTATTGGATTTAATTTATAGAGATAAATTAAATCAGAAGGCTTTTAATTCGGATTAAATAAATAGATTAAATTAGATCTATAAGATAGATTTAATTAATATATTTTTTTAATCCAGATTCAAATTTGTTTTGAATATAATACGCCTACTAGGTTTAGAAAAACCTACGGGACATTTTGTCGAGCGTATTAGAAAGCGCGAGAAACCCTAGATAGAAAATAGAGAGACGCACGGTTCGAGGGCGCTAGCACGCCTCAGTTCGTGTTTACGAAGATTTTGTTCGTGTGGATACGGTAGAGAAGGCGATTCTAAAGAGTCGGCTTACGCGATCGAAAGGTAGCCCACCAGTTCAAATTGTTCTGCAAAGGTACGATTCAGAAACCCTAAACCTTGATTTAAACGCCGTTGAGCGATCCGCATAAGGGATCCGTAAATTTTTTTTACTCCGCTGCGTGTACGGATCCCAACACCTTGGGCCTTTTATTGCATTTTAGCCATTTTTAATAATAAAAGTCCAGTTTTGTGTTGCTTCACTATTTCTACCATAACTCTTGAACCAGACATTGGATTTGCCTCATTTTTGTCTCATATTTCAGATGATTCAGAGAGCTACAATTGTTATGAAGACATCAAGAGCAAATTCGGTCAAGAAGGCGGTCAATTTTGGAGCTGAAGTCGGATGTACAATTCTGGATTATTTTGGACCCGAATTTTTGTAATTTAAGTCCGTTTCGTTTTATTTCTGTTTTGTGCTAAAACTATTAGAGCCCATTCCGTTTTTAGGTCATTTTAAGGAAGGCAGCAGCCACAAACATATTCATTCACGTTTTTAACATTAGAGTGGATCAAAATACAAGTTTTCATTTTCTCTCATCTGTTCTTCATGTTCTTCGCGCGTTCTTCGTGTTCTTCGTTCGTTCTTCGATTTTCCCAGCCATGATCGGCTAAACTCTTGTGATTAACCCAACGATGAGGATTCCATGATTCATCCAGAGAACTCGTGCCTAATCGGTAACTACTCGATTCTGTTTTCATCTTATCGGATTCAATTTCTGTAAATAGTTCGAATATTAGATTTAATATTTGGTTTGGTTCATCCCAAGGACTTAGTTTGGACTAGGTTACAGTGTTGCTGTGCGATTGCACAGTGAGACGCCACTGTCCGGACAGATTCTAGGCGATCGTCTAGGCGAGGAAATCTCAGGATGAATGCGAGATTCGATTCATCCGGAACCAAATGTGGAGTTAGTTGTATTTTCGTTCAATGATGGAGGTTTACGGAATCAATTCGTTGGGTTGATCATCTTTAATCTGTCTCTGTTTATTTGATTCTGTTTGACTCTGTTTATTGCATTTTGGTTATGTTATTTCGTTTTGTTCTATTCTGTTAAACCAAACCCCCCATTTTATCATTCTGTTTCACTATTGTTATTAAACAAGCCTGCTGCAAATTCGTTGGGAAACGACCCAGGTTCCCTAATTCTGCAAATTAATTACGAACTTGGTTGTTTTGGGAGATACGGCAATTAATCTTTCCATCGAGCAGATGCTTTGTGCTTCCCGAGCATAAGTCGATGCTTTCATTTTATAACACACTTTCTTAAATGATGCTCGAGCAAGCTTGAAGTCATGCCCAAGCATGACCACTCTCTGTTCATTAAAGCGAAAAATCTTTCAATTCAAATCTTATGGGTTATCTTCAAATCACTTGCTTGACTTATTGAATGTTATTTAAACATAGCACTAATAATCATTTAAGTGTGTTACAGGATGCTAACCATTGTTTTAGCAGAAAAGCAAAGAACTCTGATAGAAGCATTAAATGCAATTTCTAAAGATGTGATATCCTCGGTAACCACCTTCTGAGCAAATGGAAAGCAATTACAAATATTCTCCCTTGCATTATATGATATTTCCTAACGGGCAAAACAAAGGAATGAAGGGAATGTTGGAACTGTAAATTCAGCTGGAATGTTTGAACGACGAAAAAATATTATCTGAACGTCATGAGTCAAACGGAAAGATTTGAGACTCACAACGGTCAATCTTCAAGCTTCTCCAACGGCCATAAATGTTTCAACTATAAATAGCGGAAGCATTGAATTCGTCAACAACCGAAACGCTGTGCGTTCATTTCGATTTATTACAACTACTACTGTTTCATTAATATCTTCAGATATATCGTGTACTTCAGTGTTTATCTTTTATCTACTCGTGAGGAGTTTCTAAACACTTATTTAGATTACTGTGTTGTAAAATCTTAAGGTTGTGGAACCTTAAGTGTAGGTGTACGATTACAACTTGTAAGGGGGAGTGAGTCCTAGTGAGAGATCATCCGAGTACAAAGTGTGTAATTGTATTGTGATTAAGAGTTAGTGAAATCCCAAGGTGTGCTTGGGGACTGGACGTAGGTCGTTGAGTTAGACTGAACCAGTATAAATTTTCTGTGTTCATTTTCCCTTCTCTCAGTCTTTGCTTATTTCTGTTTCTGGGTTCATGTATTTGTTTTAAAAAGAAAAATTTTATAATCACCTATTCATCCCCCCTCTAAGTGATTATTCCATCTTCAGAATGTAGTGGGACAATTTGGAGGGATTCTTTCTGAAGACCCTCACTTACACCTCAAATCTTTCATGGAGGTATGCGACTCATTCGTCATTCCAGGGGTCACACCCGACGCTTTTCGAATTAAATTATTCCCAATTTCTCTTCGAGATAAAGCTCAGACGTGCCTCAATAACCTGCCTGCTAATTCAATCACCTCCTGGAATGATCTGGGGAGTAAGTTTTTGCTAAGATTCTTCCCACCAATAAGGAACGTCCAACTAAGAGAAGATATCACGAGCTTCCGGCAAAAATCTGGCGAGTTGAAATGTGAAGTGTGGGACCGATACAAGGGTCTTCTCAGCAGATACGTACAACATGGATTGTTAGAATGGGCTCAAATGGAGACTTTTTAAAGGGGACTAGACAGACAAACACGTTCATTTGTAGACGCTTGTGCAAACAGGTCCATTCTGATGAAACCCTATGAAGAAGCTCATAAAATGTTGGAACGAATAGCAATGAACAACCATCAATGGCCAGCAGATAAGCAAACTACAGCCAGAAATGTTGCTGAAATACGCGAGTTGGATGCCATGACCACCCTTACAGCCCAAGTGTCATCTTTGACCAATGCGATCAGGAAACTGGCCCTTCCTACCAACCACTCACAACCACAGCCAGACAGTGACTTGGATCTGTAGACTTCTACGACAACCCTCCTAAAGGAGTATATGATGAGGAACGATGAAATCATTCAAGGTCAACAACTCACCCTTCGAAACCTTGAGAAACAGTTCGAGCAGCTTGCAGCAATCCTTACAAACAGACCCACCGAACCTTTACGAAGCAGCACAGAACCTCCTACGACCCATGAAAACAAACAAGTAAAAGTCATAGCACTCCAGACTAGCCAAAGTAAAGAAGGCAGAGAGACTATAGATGAATTCCTAGAAGAAACGCTACTTGACATAGGTATGCAGGCCGTAGCATCTTCATCAGCCATCATGCTGGATAACCCACAACCAAGGGGGAGTACTGTTAGTGGATTTCCTTGATGGCAAGTGCACCAGTCGAACAAGTAATAAAGAGTAAGTAAAATATCGTCCCACAGAGACTGAGATTACCGAATGATGACGCCGAATCACAAAATTAGTTTTGTTTAAAGAGAAAATAAAATCTAATTGGGTTGGGACTTTCTATAGTTATGCTAATAAACTAGAAATAAACAATTGATCATAGTCGAAGAAGATATCAGTAAAAAGGTAGGCTGAGCTCAGAGTCTTTCCCAAGCATATTAATCCCCCAGTTGCCTATACGCATTGTTATAGCATTTATGCTGCACAGCTCTCGCAATGCTACAACATGAACATCTTTTATAATGTTATTCAATTAACCAACTACTATAATCTACCAAACTCGCGCATCTGATACCTACAATCCTAATTTACTTCTCCAATATGTCTATGGCGATTTTCTAATTAGGTTATCATTACAACTCAAGGTGTTGTGGTTATGAGCGGTAGACCCATTCCTGAAGCCTACAAAATAGGTTAAGCCTTGCACCTGTTAGTTCTCTATGTGTTTTGATGATAACTTACAATTGTAAACATCAATTGAAGTTTGTCTTTGTTAAGTTGGAAAACTTACTGTGAAAGACAAACTTGAGTTTGGACTTGATAGAAAATAGCTCAAGTTTTTGTGAACTTAGACAAACTCGAGTTAATTACTGGTAAACTCGAGTTTGAGCCATACAGAGAGCACTTAAGTTTTTGAAGACAAGGAAAACTCGAGTTTAGTTTTAATGAACTCGATTTTTGACAAGACAGAGAGCTATCAACATTTTGAACTAAGCAAAACTCCATTTTTCATTTTGAAACTTCAGTTTGTGCTAGACAGTAAGCTCTCTAAGTTTTCCAAGCTTTGTTGGATACTCGAGTTTGTGTTTGTCAACTTGATTTTGTAACTAACAGAGAGCTATACTCCAACTTGATCTTAACAAAACTCCAGTTTTGTTTATAAACTCTAGTTTGCACTTGGCCAAGAGATTTCAAAGTTTTTCCATGTTTTGGGAAAACTTGAGTTTAGCATAGTAAACTTGAGTTTAGACTTGACAGAGAGTTTTTTCAAAGTTTCCTAACTTTAGCAAACTCGAGTTTGGATTTACATACTCCTATTTGCTCTTAGCAAAGAGTTTTCAAAGATTTTCATCTTTAAAAGAAAACTCCACTTTAGATAATACAGAGAGTTTTCCAATTTTCCTAAGAATTGTGAAAACTCGAGAATAATTTTGTAAACTCGAGTTTGTTCCAAGCAAAGAGCTTTGCTCTATTTAGGGCAGGGCTGTGCAATTTTTTGTCGGGCTTGGGCGGGCGTACCGGGCATCTGGGCACCATGCTCACCCCTACCTATGACTTTGATTCGTATCTCCATACCTCATCATCGCTCCCGCGTAGATGACCGACCAATGACATTTAGGATAATCTATAAAATATATCCAAGGATAGAGTTATCACTATAACTATGCAAATGAAATAATAACTAAATTGAGAATACTTTAAATGACATTAACATTTAACGTACAATGATTTTCCCCTAGGGCATAATTTCCAACAGTATCCTAGTGAGAGGATAACTTTCAAGTGCAGAGTGCGTAACTGATCTTGTGAGTTAGTGAAAATCCAAAAGTGTCTGGGGACTGGACGTAGGTCAAGGATTTAGATCGAACTAGTATAAATTTCCCCGTGTCAAGCTTCTTCTTACTCTCCTCTGTTCTGCTCTGTTTTAGCTCTATAAAACAAAGTATCCGAAAAAGTTTTTAAAATCCCCAATTCACCCCTTCTTGGTGATTTGCTCCATTTACAGCACCAGCCTGCCTAGCAATCACTGTTTCTCAGATGTCTAGCCCCGACTCCCTCTCAGTAAGCCGAGACCACTGATCAAGCCCTTAGCTTTTCTAATTTACAAGAAATTAAATCACTGATAAACAATTTAATTCAGAAGGCGTCGGGCGTGACTCCTGGAATGACGAAGGAGGCACACACCTCCATGAAGGACTTGAGGTGTAGATAAGGGTCTTCAGACGAGAGTCCTCCAAATTTCCCGGCTCCATTTAGAATTTGAATCATGACACCCTTAATCTCAAAGTGTCCTACATTAAAGGTTGGGGTGTGATAGCTGAATTCAACTTGTTTAAGTCTGGAATCCCAAATTCCATGATGACTTTGTTCAGATCTGGATTTGGAGGTGGAGAGACCTGGTGGTCTCTGTTTATTGCTTGCTCCCTTTGCTCCTGATCATGATTATCCGCCATATCCACCATGTCTGCGAAGTCAAAAAGTTGACTTCTTTGCTTCTGCTTCTTGCGCCTTTGCTTGTAAGTTCGTTTGATTTCAGGATCGTAAGGCTTTAGGTTGACTGAAGGTGAGTTACGCATACACTATAAAATGTACCTGAAATTCAAGAAAAAGGGAAAAAAGTGAGCTTTATTGGATAAATCACAACTATTCAGCGATAAGTGCGTCATTACTAGAGGTATCTACAGTCCCCGACAACGGCGCCAAAAACTTGTTAGTGGATTTCCTTGATGGCAAGTGCACCATTCGAACAAGCAATAAAGAGTAAGTAAAGTATCGTCCCACATAGACTAAGATTATCGAATGATGATGCCGAATCACAGAATTAATTGTGTTTAAAGTTAAAATAAAATCTAATTGGTTTAGGAGTTTCTATAGTTATGCTAATAAACTAGAAATAAACAATTGATCATAGTCGAAGAAGATATCAGTAAAAAGGTAGGCTAAGCTCAGAGTCTTTTCCAAGCATATTAATCCCCCAGTTGCCTATACGCATTGCTATAGCATTTATGTTGCACAGCTCTCGCAATGCTACAACATGAACACCTTTTACAATGTTATTCAGTTAACCCACCACTATAATCTACCGAAGCTCTCGCGTCCGATACGTACAATCCTAATTTACTTCTCCTATATGTCTATGGTGATTTTCTAATTAGGTTATCATTACAAATTAAGGTGTTATGGTTATGAACAGTAGACCCATTCTTGAAGCCTACAATAATTGATCAAGCCTTACACCAGCCTGCCTAGCAATCACTGTTTCTCAGATGTCTAGCCCTGACTCTCTCTCAGTAAGCCGAGACCACTGATCAAGCCCTTAGCTCTCGCTAATCGACAAGAAATTAAATCACTAATAAGCAAACTGAATGTATTGAATTAAGAACTAGCAACTGGGTTCATCCTACACTTGGAGTTCTTGGAAGGATGCTGGGTTCTCTTGGAGTTCTCGTGCCTTGTACTTCTCTCACTCTTCTTTCGAGTCTGGTCGTATGGAATGGTCTTTGACTCTCAATGACTTCGACTCCTTTTATGGTTGGCTGTTGTTTCCTTATATAGTCTGGTTTACTTGCTACGTACGTTCAACGAACTGGGCCTTTCCTAATCTGTTGAGGTCCAATTGTATCTTCTCTTTCCAATCTCGGTAGATTGATTCTGTTGATCCTACGTGATTCTTCAAATCCTTAGTTTTGATACTCCGCATCTTCTATTCCAGTACGTCAGCAATCTAACCGTTGTTCTCGACTTGCACTATATTTCCTGAAACAACCTTGACAAAAGATCAGAACATATGCCGCATAGCATTGCGTCACTTACTCTGCTATAGCTCCAGAGATGCATTGTACTGCACTTCGATAATGTTGTCCTGATGCTATAGCATAGTATCGGCTATGTTATGCGACTTTCCCATAAAACCTCAAAACGTGTTCTTTTCTTAGCACATGTTTAGGATGTCTATGAAATTTATCCTTAAGTTCCCTGTACAATGAATTAATGCCTTTTTGCTTAGATTAGATGCAGTTAAGCTCATATTTACCATACAATTCAGTCATAAAATATAGGGAAAACATGGTATAAATAGTTTTAGGGTTAAGGTGCAATTTTACACATGAAGTTTACCCCCGGGAGCGCTCAGCACCACGAAGTTTTTTTAGGAGCAAAAGTACACGACGTTACGTTTTGGGAGCAAAAATACCACGGGCCGTTAAAAAACTAACGGTCAACTAAAGGTCAACTAACGGTCAACTAATGGCCCGTGGTATTTTTGCTCCCAAAACGTAACGTCGTGTGTATTTTTGCTCCTGAAAAAACTTCGTGGTGCTGGGCGCTCCTGGGAGTAAACTTCATGTGTAAAATTGCACCTTAACCCTAGTTCTCATCAAGTACCTGTACCACGACAGTTTTTCCCTAGCAAACCATTGAACTAGAACCATCTCGGGTAATCAGGCTACCTCCACCGACTCCAAGGGGGCTACAGAGACAATTACTAGGCAAGCAAGTTCAAGAATTTCTGGACCTATTACAGCACTGCCATCTACACATTTCTCCAGCAGGAGCTTCCACAATAATGTCAAGCTATGTGAAATTTTTGAAGGACACGCTATCCAAAAAGAGACAGTTAGGGGGGCAGGAAACTATAACCTTGACACAAGAATGCAACACCCTGCTTCGGCATGGAGAATCGCTCGAGCCACATGCCAGGAGCAATCTCAGATTTCTCTGCATAATTGACAATTAAACCCCCATAAAGGCAGTGTGCGACCTTGACTCCAACATTAATTTGATGCTTAAAGCACTGCTCAAGAGATTGACAGTTGGTACCGTAAAAACTACCACAGTCAACCTGCAGCAGATAGATAGATCCATTGTCCACCCGGAAGGCGAAATTCAAAATATCCTGGTAAAAGTAGGAAAGATCATTTTTCTGACAGACTTCATCATATATAATCATGAAGACAAACAAGAAACTCCAGTCATTCTAGGAAGGTCATTTCTGGAAACAAGACAAACGTTGATGGACGTGCATGAAGGGAATCTCACATTAAACATGGATGACGAGAGAATCAATTTCAATCTATCAAAAGCAATGCAGTACATCGACGATGCAGAAATGTGCTTCGTAATCGATACCATGGACGAAGTAATACAAGAAACCTTCCAAGAAGCATATGACCAAAAGCTTGGGGAAGCATCATTAGCCTCAAGAGGCAACCTGATCGACCAGGCAACTTGAAAGTGGAGCTTAATCACCAAGAGGGGGGTGAATTGGGGATTATAAAAACTTTTTCGATTGCTCTGTTTTTCGGATATAAAACAGGGATGAAAAACAGAGTGAAGAGAAGAGTAGCAAGACACAAGGATTTATACTGGTTCGGTCTAACATCTTGACCTACGTCCAGTCCCCAGACTCTCTGGGATTTCTCACTATAACAATTGATTACACACTCTGCAACTCAAGAGTAATTCTCTCATTAGAACTTACTCCTCCTTATAAGTTGTAATCAATAACCCAATCTCCAAGTCCTCTTGACTTGAGATACTTTACAATAAATGATTTACAGTCAATAAACTCTCTCTAAGAGTAGATAAGATAAAGACTGAAGTATGAATGTATCAACATATACTTTACAAAAGAAAACTCAAAGAGTAGTTGAAACTTTAATGATTTTCGTTTTCTCACAGATTGGTTGTTGAGAGAAATTGAATGCATCTCTATTTATAGCTAGAGATCATTAAATGACCGTTATAAATCCTAATGTGACCGTTGCCAACATTGGAGGATGATTAGTGAAGGTTTTGGTCTTCTTCTCTCTCTACTCTTTGGTTAATCCAGCTTTGCAGAGGTTCAGGGTTGACTTCCTGACATTTAATCCGTTGGAAGAGCAGATGCTGGATGAGGAAAGGAAACATTAATTCCTTCACAACGTGTGGAGAATAATTGTCCAGAAGCATGCAAGATTTCTGCACTTTGCATTTAATGTTCTGACTTTTACTTTATGCTTTATGCTAATTCTCCATTTAATCCTGTCTAAATCATTTGAAACTCATTAACAAACTGATTAAACATAGTTAGGAATAGTAATGATTGATGATATAAAGTATTAGGATCAAACATAAAGATTTCGCAGATTCGTGTAACTTGAAATTTGAATTCAGCGATGTAGACTCGAGTTAGTTCTTCCAAACTCGAGTTTTCATGTTACATTAAAAGCCTAAACTCGATTTTCCAAAAGTTAACTCGAGTTTTCTCATTACAGAGAAGAATATCGCGATTTGGCATTTGGACAAGTTTAGTGAACAGTACAAAACTCGAGTCATTAAGTGACTAACTCGAGTTTTGGATTTTTGATGAGAAATCATGTTTTAGTCCAAAAGCTCAAAACTGGAGTTTCCATTTCAAAACTGGAGTTTTCAAAACATTCAATTTTAGCAGAGCTCTCTGCTTGACCAAAACTCGAGTTTCCAAAAGTTAACTCGAGTTTTCTCATTTCTTGAAAACAATGGAAACTTCTCTGTAAGGCCGAAACTCGAGTTTCCAAAACCAAACTCGAGTTTCCTCGTTTATGAGAAAACATTGAAAAGCTTTATCAAAATGAACAATAGAGTTTTCACAAGTTCAGAATCGAGCATTGTCTTCTATATAAGGTAAACTCGAGTTTATAAAGAAAACTCGAGTTTCCAACATAGTGTGGAAACTTAGAGAACTCTCTGTGTAGTCAAAACTCGAGTTTCCAAAAGTAAACTGGAGTTTTGCTAACTTTGAAAAACTTGATAGCTCTCTGTCTTGTCAAAACTCAAGTTTATTAAATTAAACTCGAGTTTGTTTTGTCAGTGAAAAACTCAGAGGCTCTCTGTATGGTCAAAACTCGAGTTTTCATTTCTAAACTCGAGTTTGCCTTTCATTGCAAAAACTTGAGCTTTTCTCTGTCAAGTCAAAACTCGAGTTTCCAAAGTGAAACTCGAGTTTGCCTTTGACAATAAGTTTTTCAACTTACAAAGACAAACTTCCATCTGTGTTTACAATTGTCCGTTATCATCAAAACCAATTATAGAACTAACACAACTTTCCTAAGCTCTATTGACAATAGCAATAGTGACAGAGCAAGAAAAATGATGTTCGAAACACTGGAACTCGATCAACATCGAAAGCAAATGGTCAAGCCATCCACAGAAGTCCCACTGATATTAGACCTCAAGCCTCTCCCTGAACACCTGAAATATGCTTATTTAGGGTACAATTAGACACTACCAGTCATTGTCTCCGCCCACCTCACAAGAGAACAAGAAGCCAAACTCCTAGCAGTACTTGCTAAATTCAAGGGGCATTTAGGTAGACCATAACTGATATTAAAGGAATCAGCCTATCCCTATGCATGCACAAAATCCGTCTTGAAGAAGGGTGCCACAATTCTGTTGAACAACAACAAAGATTGAACCCCATCATGAAAGAGGTGGAGCGGAAGGAAATTATAAAATGGTTAGACACAAGAATTATATACCCCATCTTAGATAGTGGGTGGGTCAGCCCTGTACACCTAAGAAAGGAGGGATCACCGTCGTTGAAAATGAGAGGAACGAACTAATCCCCACTCGAACAGTCACTGGCTAGAGGATATGCATGGATTATCGAAAACTCAATAACGCAACCCTCAAAGACCATTTCCCTCTGCTATTCATTCATCAAATGTTGGATTGGCTGGCGGGTAAGGAATACTACTGTTTCTTGGACGGATACTCGGGGTACAACCAAATTGTTGTAGCACCGCAAGACCAACATAAAACCACATTCACGTGCCCCTATGGAACCTTCGCGTTTCGACGAATGCCTTTTGGACTATGCAATGCCCCATCCACTTTTCAACGATACATGATGGCAATATTCTCGGATACGGTGGAAAAATCCATAGAAATTTTTATGGATGATTTTTCAGTATTTGGGCAGTCATACGATAATTGTCTGCACAACCTTGAAAAAGTTTTGCAACGCTGTGCGGAAACCAATATAGTCTTAAACTGAGAAAAATGCCATTTCATGGCAACTGAGGGAATAGTGTTGGGACACAAGATCTCAAAGAGGGGAATTGAAGTTGACCGAGCTAAAGTGGATGTAATTGAAAAATTACCACCACCTACCACAATAAAGGGGATCAGAAGCTTCTTAGGACATGCCGGATTTTACCGTCGATTCATCAAAGACTTCTCTGAAATTTCAAAACCACTATGTGCCCTCCTCGAACAAGATACTCCATTCAATTTTGATGCAGCATGTCTAGAAGCATTCCAAACTCTCAAAAAGAAGCTCACCACTGCACCCATAATACTTGCCCTAGATTGGCAATTACCCTTTGAACTCATGTGTGATGCTAGTGACTCGGCGGTTGGAGCGGTATTGGGGCAAAGGCATGATAGGACGTTTCATTCAATTTACTACGCCAACAAAACTCTGTCCAATGCCCAAGTAAAATATACTACTATGGAGAAATAATTTCTAGCCATAGTATTTGCATTCAAAAAATTTCGATCCTACTTAGTAGGGACTAGGGTAATAGTATTCACAAATCACTCTACTATCAAATGCCTCCTAACAAAGAAAGATGCTAAGCCAAGGCTTATTAGATGGATTCTACTGCTCCAAGAGTTTGACTTGGAAATCAGAGATAAAAAGGGAACAGAGAACCAAGTGGCTGATCATCTTTCGAGACTGGAAGGCCACTCTATGAACCAACCCGGAATCCCGATTCAAGAATCCTTCCTGGATGAACAACTTTACACCATTACCTGCGTTCACACTCCTTGGTATGCTGATATTGCTAATTTCTTGGCCACTGGCAATCTTCTTGCTGACCTGACATATCATCAAATGAAGAAATTTCTGTATGACAACAGGAAATATTTCTGGGATGAGCCTTATCTGTTTAAACAATGCCTTAATCAGATGCTTCGACAATGCATACCAGATGATGAAGCTGAGTATATTTTAAAACACTGTCACGCATCCCCCTATGGAAGACATTATGGGGGTATATGCACAACATCCAAGGTGTTGCAGTCGGGTTTTTTCTTGCCTTCACTCTTCAAGGATACTCATCATTTTGTGTCAAAATGTGATAAATGCCAGAGAACTAGGAACATATCCCGTTGTCATGAGATGCCCCTGACCCCTATCCTCAAAGTTGAATTATTTGACGTTTGAGGCATTGACTTCATGGGACCCTTCCCTCCATCGAGGGGAAATCAATACATCCTAGTGGCCGTTGATTATGTTTCCAAAAGGGTCAAAGCAGTCGCCCTTCCGACAAATGACTCACGAGTTGTTAGCAAGTTTTTAAAAGAACAGATATTCACTGAATTTAGCACCCCTAGGGTAATAATCAGTGATGAGGGCTCTCATTTATGTAGTCGAAAATTTGAATCCTTGCTTGCCAAATATGGAGTAAAACATCGAGTCGCCACTGTCTATCACCCTCAATCAAATGGGCAAGCAAAGGTTTCAAACAGAGAGGTGAAACGTATTCTAGAAAAGGTAGTGCACCCCAATCGTAAAGGCTGGTCAGAAAAACTCGACGACTCCCTCTGGGCATACCGCACCGCATTCAAAACACCATTGGGGGTTTCCCCATACCAGCTGGTGTTTGGAAAAGCCTGTCATCACCCAGTGGAATTGGAACATAAAGTGTATTAGGCTATTGCGCAACTAAATATGAATGCCTCAGCCGTTGGTGAAAAACGATTGCTACAACTTCATGAACTGGAGGAATTACGACTTCAAGCGTATGAGAACGCCAAACTCTACAAGGAAAAAGTTAAGCGATGGCATGACAAACGCTTGCTCCCGCGCACCTTCGAGATTGGCCAAAGGGTTTTGCTCTATAACTCTCGTTTGAAATTATTCCTAGGCAAACTAAAGTCCCGATGGTCAAGGCCATCCGTCGTCCATGCCTTAACAGCACAGGGTGCCGTTGATCTACAAAATCCAATGACATGGCATATATTCAAAGTCAACGGTCAGAGGGTAAAGCACTACTGGACGGGACCAATCCCTAGGGATAAATCAATCATCAATCTCACATCACCCTGAGCTTCCCTCACCTTGTCTGGCTAAAGACTATAAACCAAGCGCTATTGGGAGGCAGCCCAGCTTACGATTTTCTTTTTCTCTATATATTTTTAGGATTTATAGGATACCTGGGAGATGACCTCAATGTGGTCTTTGTTATAGCATGGTGATGCGACTCACGGCTGTAGCACATCAACTAATATTTTTAGCCTACAGTCACGCCCCTCAGCTGTCAACAACATCTATCTATGCAGGACCTGCTATAGCAACACGAAACTCACATGGGACACAAATCACAATGTTTTATTTCGCCAACTGCATCACCATAATACAAGTATTTCAATATCCCGCTACTGTTACATCATTCATGTCTGGGCCACGGTCACGAGGCACACGCCCATTTCGTGCTCCTGGTTTCCATTTCTGCCCCTGACGCTTCGACTATGCAGTCTGCACCGCCCTCTCATGAATGACTTGCCTCGCAAGCTGCGCCCTTTCCCCTTCTCTTAAACTCCCCCCTTCAACTCACCTTTTTCCCAACTCAAACACTCTCTAGTTTGCGATCCGCTCCCCATGGTTCGCCCTCGCTCCGCACCGCTTCGTGATCGTGCTCCCCTTCGTCCAAGGCCCCGACTCTGTTCTCGCCGTCGACTGTGCCTATTACCCATGCCCCAATTCACCCCTCGACTATTTCCCGACACATGTCCATCGCCCCCACCTTCACTACCCCCATCCTCTCCTGATCTCTCATTTCCCTGTCCTCTGGTGACGAGGACCCTTCTGAATGGGACCCTACCTGGCGCTTCTGGCTAGACAGCTGCCCGGCTCGCGGCTCTCCTCTTTTGGGACTATGCCTACCCCAACCAACCCCACTACCACCTCCAACCAAGCCGTCACCTGCGACCATTGCCCGCCACCACGCTCCCCCTGTTATTGATGTTGCTGCCACTACAATTGTGCCTCCTGGCCCCTCTGGCGTTTAGTAGTCCTTCTCTTTCTTTTGTTTTTACTTTTGAGGGCTTCCTGGTGTACGGCCCCACGGCTTGTACGTCTGGCCATTTGTTGTTTTTTTTGGACTTTCCTCTCCCACTAAGGACACCATTGCTTTTTGACTATCGTCTATTCTAGTTGTTTCTTTAATATGTAATTTGATTTGTTGATTCCCCTTCTGTTCCAATAGGGACATTGCAATGATTAAGTGTGGGGGAGGGACCAATATTATTGGTGCTATGCTTAAAAATTGATGATATGCGTCAATACCCCTGAATTTAATTTCTGCACGAATTGGGAATTTTTAAAATTTTTAAATGCATGATAGATCGCAAACAGATATCAATAGCAGTAGGATGAATAGTTGTATGATTGAGCATAGTAGGATTGCTTGAAGGAAACTGAACCGTTAGGCTTGGGAAATTGACAGTACTCGATAGTTCTATGTTGGGTAAAGTGACGATGAGGAAGAATGGAGAGAAAACCCACTTTGGAAGGATTATTTGAGCCTAATTATTTCTATTCTAGTGTCCATGTCAGCTAATCCATGTATGATCTTTGATTTGTCCTAATTCTCTGATAAACTGTCTGGCATCTGAGAAAATAGTTCGTAGGATAAAGGCATTCATGTCGTACCCCTCATTCCCATATAGAAAAAATAAAATATCACTCTCTATATTGCTACCCCTTTGAGCCTTATCGACTATGACATAGCAGAACTAGTTAGACAGGCGAGTATTAGGAAGACTGAGAAGAAATGCTACAGTAGTATGCCTCCACTAAAGAGCTGCAAGAAAGTTGTTTATTGCTCATTTTGCTTGTAAAAAAGAAAAGAATAGAATAGAATAAAGAGCAGCAAAGAAAATACAAGGTTCAAATGAGGCATTAGGCTAAGTTTGAGAAACTTGTCTGATACTCTGCTATAGCAATGGCCATCGTCTTTCATCTACTCACATATATAGCCATCCACACCATTACAACCCAAGAAGTCCTTTTGACGTATGAAAACTCAGATGCTAAAAAGTAATCTTAGAACTTTGACAAGACTATAGAACTTCTAGGTTAGCAAGACAGGAGAGAAAGCTAATTCCCCAAGGTAAGAGAGAGTAAACACCAAATTCGAGAGTCTCTTAATGCTTCCTCATCTAAGGGCTAGATCAGTGGCCTCGGCTTACTGGAAAGGAGTCGAGGTTAGACATCTGATAAGCAGTGTTTGCTGGGCAAGCTGGTGCAATGCTTGACCTATAATTACAGGATTCAGGCATGGGTCTACCGCTCATAACCTTAACACCTTGATTCAAAAAGATAACCTTAACGAGAAAATCTCCATAGGCATATGGGAGAAGTATAGTTCAGGTTGTACGTATAGGACGTGAAAGCTTCTGTATAACGTGTTGGTTTTGATTAGTTTTGATGATGTCCTATATAGATGTCATTCTTAAGAGCAAAAAGGTTGCATGCTACATTTATCTTCTACTTTGACTAATTCTTATATTTAATATAGATGTCATTCTTAAGAGCAAAAAGGTTGCATACTACATTTATCTTCTACTTTGACTAATTCTTATATTTAATGTAGATGCAAAGTTTAAAATGAAGTTGGAATGAAGCTTCATCATATTTGAGCTACAATGGAGTATACTTGAATGATGGAGAATTATCAAGAATGTTGATTGAAGAAAGAAGCTCTTGCATAATATAATGGGAATATCATAAAATCAAGAAAGCAAGAAGTTATCAAATGATTTTGGGGGATAATCTAAAAGGAGAGAAGAAATTGAAGAAGGAAGAACTTGCAATGTAGTGGAACATCTTTATTCAAGTTCTTATATTAATGCTAGAAGTCTCCAAGATCATATGGAAGCTGAAACGGATCAATTCAGAGTTAAAACTAGCAAAAATCAGTTCCGTGGATGAGCAAACTCGAGTTCAGATCTCCAAACTTGAGTTTCCTACTTCGCTACAATGGTTTGCTCCTTCAGATGAGCAAACTCGAGTTTATAAGTACAAACTCGAGTTTACAAGTTTTCAGATTTCAGAACTCGCTCCACGTTCAGCTTGGGCGAGGTCTGGTAATTCGATGATATCTCCCAAACCAGACATCGGATTGAAGTGAAACCAGTGTAATATGAAACTAGACTCCCAATGCGTCATTTTGATATATAATTAAAGTCCAAAGAAGTTCAGATGAAGGATCTATGAATTTATGAATTTGACAGTGATATTCACGTCACACAGAAAACCAAGATTCTATGTTTTGAGTATATCTCACGAATTACAAGTCCGATTGAGATGAAATTGGTGGCATATGAAAGAAGACTCAAAGGGATTTCTTTCAAGCTTTGAACGGACCAAAACGGAGTTCACACCAGGGAGATATGTCCCTCGAAAGTTGACTGTTGTGAAGATGAACTTTGCTGCACATTTTCAGAAATGGGAAAGATGACAAATTTGAATTTGCTTTAAAGTCAAATAAAGTAAATTGATGACAGCTGAAAGAATCAAAAGCATTAATCTTACGCGTCAAATAGAGGATCACCAAAATGATGAATTCCTCATTTGGAAACAATTGCTACAACTTTTACTCGTAATGATTTGTTGCACAAATCAAATAAAAGGCATTCAATGATCTTCAATGCAGAGCAATCATCGGATAATCAAGAAACATTATGACCCAACGGCTATATTCCACAACAACTAGAATTTTGAATGAAGACAATGCATTGAGAAGCAACGGTCATATGAAGGTTTACCGCTATATATAGAGCTGCATACAAGTCTTCAAACAGAGAAACAACAAGTAGAGAAACAAGCCTACCTCTTCAACATGATATTACTCTGATCTGCTTATCATTTACTCTCTGATTTTCAATGTCTATATATCATAGAGAGTGAAATGTTTTGTATTGTACTTCAGTGTTCATCCATACACTTCGAGAGAGAAGATTCATTGTAAACATCCTATCTTTATATTTAGAGTTACTCAAGATTGGGTGATCTTGAGTGGGAAATACATTGTGTTGATTACAGCTTGTAAGGGGAGTGAATCCTAGTGAGAGGATTACTTCGAGTGCAGAGTGTGTAATCAAACAGGTGTATTGCTTACAATTTGTAAGGGGGAGTCAATCCTAGTGAGGGGTTTACTTCAAGTACAGAACGTGTAATCAAGTTGAAAGAAGATAGTGGATTGAAATTCTCAAGTGGAGCTTGGGACTGGACGTAGGTCAAGGATTGGGCCGACATATATGTTTGAATGATTGCTTATCACTTTATAACTTATTATTGTCATTCAAACTACTTTCAATAAGTTGCAGAAAGTTTCTTAAAGTTCTAAGTTTTTAATCAAACACCCAATTTACCCCCCCTCTTGGGTGATAGCCAAGTCTTTCATAACGTAGTGGTGGGTTAACTGAATAATGTTGTGAAAGTCAGCTATGCTGTAGCATTGTGGAAGTTGTGCATCATAATTGCTATAACAATGCATTAAGGAAAATGGGGGATTAATGCACTTAGGATGAAATATGATGCTCAATCTATCTTTTACTGATATCTTCTTACGACTGCAATCCTTTATTATTTTCTACCTTATTAGTTATAATCATCAAAAATCCCAAACCAATCATAATTTTCTATTCTAGTACACAACAGTTTGCATAAATCCGTGTCAACATCGGTATCTCAGTCTCTGTGGGACGATACTCTTTATTACTTGTTCGACTGGTTCACTTGTTATCAAGGAAATCAACCAACATTGCCCCTAATTGTTTCGGTGGGGGGATTATAAATACCCCCACCAGTCACACACACACACACACACAAACACACTTTCACCGTTCGGCTAGAGGAGAGCGTGAGAGAGAAGGAGAGTAAGGTGATAATTATTTGGGAGCCTTGTAGTAGTTTTTTTGGTGATTATTTAGGAACTGGAGAGTAACAGACTAACAGGTAACTCTGAATATTCTTTTATATACTTGTGAATTGTGTATGAGTATGAATTATTATTTTTTATGGACATGTATATGTATTATAATATTATTGTAATAAAAAATGAAAATTATAGTTTTTTTCCTAAATAAATTATGGTTTTGTTCCCGAATAAATTACATTTTTGTTCTCGAGTAAATTACGGTATTGCCCTTGAACTTTATTATGACAGTTTAGTCTTCGAATTTAAAAATGACAGTTTAGTCTCTAGAATTTCAAAAAAATGATCGATTGGTCCGACAAGGTTTTTATGAGATGTTTGGTTTACCTTGTGATGATATTCGATATAAATGGAAGCATGTTTTAATATAATTTATTTTATTGATATAATTATCATGGCAGTTGTATGTGTGATGAGTTGGAGTAAGGAGGAATTTGAATGATAAGATTTCTTTATGCCATCACTTGGTGCAGAATGGATGGTACTTATCAGGGCTCCTTCTTCCATGTTTTCCTCTGTCCGGGATTGCATTGGAGCTATGAGACATGTGACACCTCCTTAGTTGTGTTTTTAAGGAAGGGAGTCATAGTCCAGACTTAAGCTCTATACCTTTGGCCGGGTAAATCTTAAGTTTTGGGGAGTTTGAGACAATCTAGTCAAATGGATGCGTTTCTGTTGAACTATGTGTTAGCCTATGGCTCTAGTCAGCGGTATAAGGATGGAAGAGGATATAAGGGAGGCTGCATATTGTATATTGTATAATTGTACAGTTCATAGATTGACAAATGATAATTATTTTTGTGAAGACTTTATATGAGAAATTATGGTATATCCAAATATATATATATATAAACTCAGTTTGGCTTTTTGTCATATGTGATTTGCTTGTGTACGGTAGAAATAATCAATAGTTACTGAGATGTAGAATCTCATCCCATATTAAAGTTTTTCTGGTGAAAGTACTAATAAGGAGCAAGGGGAGACATATATGAAGTAAGTCTCAAATACTCTTTTGTACTCCTATAGCTTGCATTATGTTATTTTTATTTTCCATGACCCTAAGACTTTCGCTTTGTATTTACTCTAAAAAAATTTGGAAATTTATGGACTTTGTAAAATTGGATTTTGAGTTGAAATAATTATGTATTTTTATGATTTGGATGTTAAACATCCTTATTAGCATTATTTCAAACACTTTAATCAAGTATTTGGTCGTTGGATTTGGGTATTACAATATTCATATTCTTTAGTGTTCATATATCTACTCTGTGAGATAGTCTTTATTATTCAACTGATTGCTGTAAAATCTCATGGCAGTGGGACCTTGAGTATGGTTGTCCGATTACAGTTGTAAGGGGGAGTAAGTCCTAGTGATGATTACTCTGAGCTTGTGTAATCGTTGAAAGATAATGGAAATCTCAGAGACTCACTGAGGACTGGACGTAGGTCCAAGATATTAAAGTCAAACCAGTATAAATCTCTGTGCACACTTCGATGACATCTTTCTAACATTGCCTTACTGATTTAATTATTTGTTAATATTGTGTTAATTTTTATAATTCACCCCCTCTTGGATGATACATTGCAACTAACACATTAACGACTGTGATTTGTTGTAGTTCCCGGCCCGCCTTTTCATCGTCTCTTCCACTGAAAGACCGAGTAGCCATAGTGACTGGAGCTTCTCGGGGCATAGGTCAAGCCATAACCTTCTACCTCCATTCACTCGGAGCCAGGCTTGTAATCAACTATGCTTTAAGCTCAAACCAAGCCAATTTGCTCGCTTTTGAGCTCAATAAAGCCTTCGATTTGTCAAATCATCAAGCCATTGTTGTTCAAGCAGATGTATTGGATCTAGATCAGGTGAAGCAACTCTCAACAAATCGAAGCAAGTGTTCGGGTCGATCCATATTCTTGTGAATAGCAATAGAGTGATTGACCCAAAGTACCTGAAAATCGCAAATACAGAGGATTGGGACAGAACCTTCAATATCAACACTAGAGGTGATGTGCTATGACTTTATTATTCTTTGAAAATTTAAGATGATAAATATTGTTTCAAGTTTAATATTATTGTGGTCTTGATCTTCTTTTTCTCTAAATAATCGTCACGTCGCTACTAGAAAAAAGGCTTATAGGATCGCCACATCTAGACCTTTTGAGGCGGAGACGGTTTAAAAATTATGACTAGTGACATTTTTATAAATATTTGTACAACTTAAGATCGATCGCACTTCTACACGGTCAAAATATATTTTCCGGTTATAATTTAATGTTGTCTTGATAAGTATTAAATATTATGAAATTTTCAAAACTTAAATATTTTTAGAACGAACACTTATAGACCTTCATTTCTTTACATGCAGTCTTAAATGTTGCAGAGCTTCTTCAGCTTCGAAGGTAAACTTCCCAACACGTCTCTTTGAAATTTGAAGTCACTTCAATAAATGTAATCTTCATCCATCTTGTCTATTTAAACTCCTCATTCCTTGAGTTTCTTCAAATCCAGCTCTCTCTTCTCTCCTATCTCGAATATATCTATGGTGAGATGCATTAGAACTCCTCCAGTTTGTCCTCCTTTTCCTCATTCTCCTTTTCCGCAACCATCAACGAGGGAGGTTCTTAACCACATCCATGCAAAGGTGGCTCACATAGAGAGACACCTTGGATGACTCTTCACTTTGTCACACTGTCAAAAAGTTGAACCATGTACTTGACGCCAATGACGTCAAGAACAATCTTTCAAATGACCCATCTTCTCCTTCCTCTTCTTCCACCTCTACCTTCAACGATGAGGAGGAAGGTTGAGGGTTTTTTACTATGTTAAATGTAGTATTAATCAATGTTTTTTACAATGCAAAAAAGTTATAATATTAACGAAAAAAATTTATTTCTAATCTTCATCTTGAACGTATTTTGTACCTTTGTTCCATTTTTATTTTTGTCTCTAGCTTGATACATTAATTTTATGATATATATATATATATATAACTTGATTATATTCAGACCAGTTGTAGTGAGACAAGGTCTAAATATGTTAATCTGAACTGTCGTTTAACTCTTAATTGATCTAAATGTCTTTTAATCTTCTAACTTTCATGTTTTTAAAGATGGCCAGTCTAAATACATATAGTTTCAACTTCCAATGCATATCATCATGTCTAGTCAATATCATCTGAAGTTTTCGGCCATTAGCCCCGATTATAAATACTAAGGCACCTTTAGTTCTGATTCAAAAGTTCCTTTATAGTTCTCTCTTTCTTCTTTGATCAACAACACTTCCAATGGCAAGAACAAAAACACAATGTTGCCTCTCTCCTCTTGCAGCGGCAGCCACTAGTGGTTCCTCTTTGCAACCCCCTCCACCTCTAACCTTTGAGGAAATTGTTGAGGCCATCTTTTGCCTTTGAGCACCATTTTGGAGGTCATAGCGAAGCAAGATCTCTTCTCCGAACGACTGGAGGAGTTGGGCAGCGGTGTCGGACAACACCGTCGACCATTTAGACTAGAGGCGATTGTCTCCTAAAATGATGATGATCATTTGAAGGGCCTAGGCTTCAAGAATGTATATATATTTCAATTTATTTTTGATTTTGTGCCCATCATATATAATATTTTGATGGAATTTTGATTTCTTTGTTTCTAAAAATTATATATTAGACCAGTTGATTTAAAAGACGATCTCGTTATGAAGTAGAAATGTTTTTTTATATATATTGAGACTGGGTGTCCTTAAATCCGGTCTCGTTATAAATATTTAGACCATCTTTAATGAAGACCGGCCTAGAAAAATTTGCCCTAAGATATATACTCACTTTCGCATTCAGTCTTCATCTCTAGCCTTTCTTAGTCTCGTGTGTGCGCACTCTTCCTTTCTCCATCTCCTCCAGCTGCCATGATATCTCTCTCTTCCACCGTCGGGATTGCTTAATATTCCTTTCCATTGTGCTTTCCCTTTCTGTCATTGCCATTTTGCTCTCACATTCGGTAAAAAATCGTTGCCCTCTTCTGTTAGTACTCTCTTTCTTTGTCTTTGCTTGCTTGGATGTTTCAATCGATTGACCTTGATGCTCACACCTTTTATTCATTTGTCAAAACACTGGTGCTTCCTCCTTTTCCTTCTTTGTCGAAACCCTTACTAAAAGTTTTTTTTTTTTTTTGTATTACATCCATATAAATCAAAGTTTTATGTTTGATCGATATTCTTTCTTATTTTTGCAGTTATTGTATGCGAATTTCTATTGACTTGGTTGTGACAGATATTTGCAATTTTGCATTGTAGGTTAACTTTGTAATATGTGGTTGTGATTGATTCAGTTCTACTAACACCACCACATATATTACACGGTTCAACCTGCAATGGAAATCTGCACAAGACATACATATATAGCACAAAGGCTACATGAATTATATGCGTTGGTGGTGTTGGTTGGCCATGATTATTTAATTTGCTGCTTGCTTCCAATTCAATGTAGCTCGTGAATATATGTATGTAATATATTGAATTTGAAGCAAGTAATGATAATTCTAGCCAATCAACACCACTGCATATATCACATGGTTCAACTTGCAATATAATAAAAATAAACACAAGACATGCATACATAGCGCAAAGGCTAGATGAATGCCAAACAAACAATATATTTATGAGTAATTTAAAAAATTTATTTCAATACAATGGATTTACATTTAATTTATTCATTACAAATTTATGCTTTTTCATTTCATAAAGGAGCGTGAAGAGCTCCGAAAAGACATGTGAAGAGTGCCAAGTTGAGTGATTTTGGCTATCACTTATGTTTACGTAGACATGTGAAGAGCATTAAATAATATATTCAATATGTAATTTTGTGTAATTGAAAACAGGGGATGAATACAATTGGAGGTTGCAAATATAGGCAAGTCATTCCTGTAGGTCTTGGAAAACGAAAAAATAAAATTCTTCCACAAGTATAATATTCATTTTGTCCTTGTTGCCTTATTGCATGTTCACTTGACTGTGAAAGTTAATGATACATGAAAGTGCAGATTTTTTTCTACTTGTTCAATATTATTCTTTGTGGTTATTGTAGTTGTTGTATGTAGTTTTTGCCCATGGAATTTGTCATGGTTGTGTTGGAAATTATGCCCTAGGGGCAAGTCATTGTACTTTAGATGTTTATAGTTATCATTTTATACTTGTATCTCCATGCCTCATCCTTGACCAAATTATCGCGTGACAAAAGGGACGTGACATGGTTGTACGATAGGTTGTATCGTATCATCGATCCCCATATGAATTGGGTAGTCACAAAGTCTTGCTAGAGGCCACTTGCGACTTGTGGGCTGGTACAATATTGGCCCACTGCCAATCTCATGTGGGCCTGCAGGGTCGCACACAAGAATAGCCCAACACGAGCAAAAGTGTCTGATTCATTGAATCTTATATGTGTCTAAGATTTAATGAATAATATATTTAATCTAGGATGAATATGTGTGTGTGTGTGTGTGTGTGTATATATATATATATATATATATATATATATATATATATATATATATATATATATATATATATATATATATATATATATATATATATATAAATTTGAAATTAATATAATAATATTATTTAATGAAGATTATAATATTATTATATAATATTTGTTTGTATTTAATTTATTTGATAAATTAAATATTTAAAACAAATAGAGATATTGTATCTCAATTTAATTTTCGAATAAAGATATCATTTAATTTAAATTGAGATATAGTATCTCAGATTTAATTAAATGGATAGATATCATTTCTCGGATTTAATTTATAGAGATAAATTAAATCAGAAGGCTTTTAATTTGGATTAAATAAATAGATTAGATTAGATCTATCAGATAGATTTAATTAATATATATTTTAATCCAGATTCAAAATTCTAATTTTGAAATTAATGAGGATTAATTTTGAATATAATACGCCTACCAAGTTTAGAAAAACCAACGGGACTTTTGTCGAGCGTATTAGAAAGCCGCGAGAAACTCTAGAGAGAATGGAGAGACGCGAGAATACTGAAGGCGCTAGCACGCTGCCGTCTGTGTTCGAGGTTATTCGTGTGGATACTGGTTGAGGAAGGCGATTCGAAGAGTCGACTTCTGCTAATCGAGAAGGTAGCCCACCAGTCCAAATAGTTCGGCATAGGTATGATTCGGATTCTTCTAACCTTGATTTAAACACTATTGAGCGATCCTCCGATGGGATTCATAAGTTTTTAATTCCGCTGCGTGTACAGATTCCAACAGGTTGAGATTGTGAAACTTGTGATGATGACAATGATGCAATTTCATTGCATCATTCTCATAATGGCTGTAACATTTTCCTTTTTTTTTTTGCCCAGAAAAGTCTATTTTATTAATAACAAAACAAGGATTACACACGCTAATAGCCGAAGCCAAGAGAAACTCTCAAAAAAACCTATCATTACAACCTAACCCACAACTCACAGAAAAACGAAACAATGCAACAAAGAAACTAAAAGCTAATATAACAAAGAATAGAAACAAATGGAACAGACAACAATCAATAAACCTATCAGCTATCAGCTACCACAATTGCAACAATCATTCAGTCAGCCCACACCAGCTCTGTCCTTTGCTTTATTTATATTACCATAGTCTACCTTGGATACATTGGAGTCATGGAGTAAAAACTTGCTTAAAGAAGATGGAGCACTAATCAGCCATGAATGCTGATGCATCTTCCTTGCGGCACTTGTTGCTAAACTGTCAGCAACATTATTACCTTGTCTAGACACAAGGGAAAAGGACATATCTACCATTGTCTCCAACAAACCAAGGATTTCCTGCAATAAATCCCTGCACTGCCAATCACAGCCTACAATTGATCTCCTTCTAACCAATCTATACAAAGAATCACAATCAGTTTCTATAATCACCTTATGGTGATGAAATTTATTTCTATGCAATAAGGCCTCTTTTAAGGCAAGGCATTCAGACATAAAACCAGATATTGAGTTAACAACCTTACTCAATCCACCAATAAAAACCCCTTTATGATCTCTGCATACAATACCAATCCCTGCCTCACCTGATGCCTCCCGAAATGAGCCGTCAATATTGAATTTAATTGACATAGTAGGAGGCGTCACCCACTGTGTACCTCTCACAGCCTCCTCCTCAAAGGTTTTCCTAAGAGCAGATCCTCCCCTAGATTTGGACCTCCAGAATTCCTCAACCTGAATAGTTACCAGCTGAATTACTGGTGAAGCATCCGGTTCTTCACCCCTAAATACCCAGTTGCATCTCTTTTTCCATATCCACCAACATGTCAAAGCAAATAGAGATTTGCCATAATCATCCAATAATTCCTTCCCGTGAAGCATGTCACAAAGCCATTCCTCACATCTTTTCATGGTCCACTTGCTAAATTTAAGCCCCAAAGGACTACCAAACCAGCATTTTTTAGTCCAATTACATAAGAATAATAGATGTTCAATGGTTTCTCTATCAGCTAAACAAATAGGGCAGACAGGAGTTGGTGAGCATTTACATTTTCCATTTTTTGAAGAACAATAATTAGTTCATGGTTTGATTAAACAATTCATCAAGATGTTTGATACACACTATTGAGCTTGGGTCTTTACTAGGCCCATACTCTTTAACTAAACATTGCTTCAAGATTTATCAAAATATCCAAAATATACCAGAGTATGCAAAATGAGTCATAATGTGACAATATACAATAAGCTTCCAAAGCCCTCCTTGATATACCCATACGAGAACTATTGTTGGTTTTGATTAGTTTTGATGATGTCTTATATAGATGTCATTCTAAAGAGCAAAAAGGTTGCATACTACATTTATCTTCTACTTTGACTAATTCTTATATTTAATGTAGATGCAAAAGTTTTGTAATGGAGAATGTTGATTGAAGAAAGAAGTTCTTGCACAATATAATGAGAATATTATAATATCAAGGAAGCAAGAAGTTATCAAATGATTTTGGGGGATAATCTAGAAGAAGAGAAGAAATTGAAGAAGGAAGAACTTCCAATGCAATGGAATATATTTATTCAAGTTCTTATATTGATGCTAGAAGTCTTCAAGATCATATGGAAGTTGGAACGGATCAATTCAGAATTAAAACCATCAAAAATCAGTTCCAGGATGAGCAAACTCGAGTTCAGATATCTAACCTCGAGTTTCATACTTCGCTACAATGGTTTGCTCCTCTGGGTTGAGCAAACTCGAGCCTGTATCCTCAAACCTCAAGTTTGGAACGCCAAACTCGAGTTCATCATTAACAAACTTGAGCCTGTAATATCTTCAGCATTTCTGGTGTCTCTGGACAAGGCAAACTCGAGCCTATAAGTTGACAAACTCGAGTTTACAGCTGTCTTCAACATTTCAGCAACTCTGTTCCACGTTCCACTCAGGCGACGTCTGGTAATTCAATGTTATCTCCTAAACTACAGATCCTATTAAGGTAAAACCAGTGGAATATGAAACCAGACTCCTAGTGAGTCATTTTGATATATAATTCAAGCCAAACGGAGTCAAGATGAAGGACCTATGAATTTATGAAGTTGACAGTGATATCCACGCCACACAGCAGACCAACCTTCAATGTTTTGAGTGTATCTCAAAAACTACAAATCCAATGGAGCTGAAATTATTGGAATTGGAAAGAAGACTCAAATATCTTTCCATAGAGAGTTTAACCAACTAAAACGGAGTTCATACAAGGGAGATATGGCCCTCAAAAATGGACTATATTTTCAGGATGTTGGAAGTTTGCTATCAAGTGAAGCAAACTCGAGCCTATTAGTTGGCAGACTCGAGTTCGAGAGAATCAGGGGAAATTAAACTGTTGGAAAAAGCCAAACTCGAGCCTATTAGTTGGCAGACTCGAGTTCGCGGGTTACAGAGAGCTACCAGGTCGCGAAAATCATCCAAACTCGAGCCTATAAGTGACAACCTCGAGTTTAGGCAAGACAGAGAGCAAAAGATGGTTTTGGAGAGAACCAAACTCGAGCCTAAAACTTACAACCTCGAGTTTAGCTCGATCGAGAAGAATTTAGCCTTCAACAACAAAAGGAAACTCGAGCCTACTTAACCAAACTCGAGTTCACGTCCCTGATACAGAAAATCATCATTCCGAAAGTCTCATTTCTCATACACATGATTACCCAAATGACTTATACTTCTTCTTAACATTATTTATATCATTTGTGTACATGTTTCAGATTATTAAAGCTTGAGAGAACATCAATCTTGACAGAAATCAAGATCTAGAAGATGAACTTGCTGCAGATTTTCAGAAACACGAAAGAGGACTGAATTCAATCAGAAACTTGAGGAAACGAAGTTGTCTACTCAATTGTAATGATTCACCAATGGATTTAAACATTCAAACAAAGTATCAACCATTGATTGACAAAACAGAAAATCAGAGCATTGATCCTGACGCGTCAACAAACAGAGGAATAGTCAAGAAAGATGAAGTCCCCCATTTGGAAACATTTGCAATAGCCATTACTCAGAATGATTCCCTGAACAAATAGAGGAAAGACATTAAATGACGTAACGGTCATAATCTTCAATGCAGAGCAAAAGTTTGAAATCAGAAAAGGCCGTGAGTCTCAACGGCTATCTTCGATATCACTCAACGGCTATTTCTCCAACGGACTGATATTCAAAATTATTACTATTCACAACAGCCATAACGCAATGGACAAATGCTTCCAACAACATCAATACAGAGTATCTATAAATAGAGAAGGAGCAACGGAAGAAGGAGGAGACACAGAGAAACAAGCTTACACCTTCAACATGCTATTACTCTGATATGCTTATCATTTACTCTCTGATTTTCAATGTCTACATATCATAGAGAGTGAAATGAGTTGTATTGTACTTCAGTGTTTATCCATACACTTTTGAGAGAGGAGATTCATTGCAAACATTCTATCTTTCTATTTGTGACTTACTCAAGATTGGGTGATCTTGAGTGGGAAACACAGTGTGTTGATTACAGCTTGTAAGGGGAGTGAATCCTAGTGAGAGGATTACTTCATGTGCAGAGTATGTAATCAAACAAGTGTATTGATTACAGTTTGTAAGGGGGAGTGAATCCTAGTGAGGGGATTACTTCAAGTACAGAACTTGTAATCAAGTTGAAAGAAGATAGTGGATTGAAAATCTCAAGTGGAGCTTGAGGACTGGACGTAGGTCAAGGATTGGGCCGAACCAGGATAAATCACAGTTTGCATACTCTCTTCCCTTATCTCTTACATTCCAGCATATATGTTTGAATGATTGCTTATCACCTTATAAATTATTATTGTCATTCAAACTACTTTTAGTAAGTTGCAGAAAGTTTCTTAAAGTTCTATGTTTTTAATCAAACACCCAATTCACCCCCCCCCCTCTTGGGTGATAGCCAAGTCTTTCAACTATCACTTGAAAAATATTAGTAACCATCAATATAACTCATCATAAATACTAATATGTGCTCATGAGGTGCTAAGTGGAACATTATTATATAACAAAATATTGGAAATATAATTCACAAATTTCCAAAATCACAAATTCTGTATTATAATTTATCAAATTTCATATCATAAATCACATAAATAACATGCCAAGCAAAAGATCGATGCACCAACTATCCTTATTACCCCAAACCACCCTTATAACTGTTGATTAAAGCCATAGCTAACAAATGATTCATCCATTTAACTGGATTACACATGATTCCAAGTCATAAGTCGTCACCTGGCCAAGGTTCCTAACTCATCATGATTGGACTATGACTCCCCTCTTTTTGATGAAATCAAAGAGGTATCATTGTTCCTTGAGTTGACCCTTAACCCGACCAAGGGAAAATGGTGATACCAAGGACCTGAGAATGTCAAAGTCATTCACTGTGCACCGAGTTGTGGCTTATCACATGGTATATACTTACATAAAATCTCCTATCACAACTCCACAATCATCCAACCCCTCTTGTATCAATACTCAAGAGATAAAATGACAATGGATTTTCACATACTATTATCAATTCATAAATTATCAAGAGAATCTTTCCAATCTCATAAATCAATAATATAATATCATTAATCATTTTTTAAAATAAATCACACATGACAATTTCATTATCAACATAGTTTCATAGATTTGCGTAGTTTAAAAAAAGTCACTCACAAACATCATACAAGCATGTATAACAAAAGGAAAGTGGTTACCTCTCGCCAAAGCCAATTATTATCACATGGCTCCTAATCCAAGAGCTCAAACATATGTCAAAATCAATCTACCATAATTAATTTACTAACCATTAATAACCCTACAAAACTCCATATAATGAAAATTATAACTTATAATTTCATATAATTCAAAATGTACAAATTTTAATAAGGGTTAAGGGGCAAAGGTCGATCAGAGTATCTTGTGGCATATTCAAATTTGGATCATGCTAGCTATAAGATAGACAAAAAGAGTACAAGTGGCCAATGTGAGTTTCTTGGAGGTTCACTTGTCTCTTGGTTTAGCAAGAAGCAAACAATTGTCTCATTATCATCGACCAAACCTGAATATATTGTTGCATCAAGTTGTTGTGTTCAAGTATTGTAACTTAAGCAACAACTTCAAGGTCTGTTTGGATTAAACTTTTATAGAGCTTCTGGACCCAAAGAGCCCAGTGGCATTAACAATGACAAAAAAGTTAATAAAGAGGTGTTTGGTGTAGCTTTTTTGCTACTGGGCTTTTTTGCAAAACGCCCAGTGACAAAAGGCTACCAGACCCAGCTTTTTGGGTGTTAGATATGGCACGGACATCAAGAAAGTCGTGTGGGGCCCATTTCCTTGCTTTTTTCTTTATTTTTCCTTGCTTTTTTCTTTATCTAGTGGTTTGAGTTACATGACAGGACCTAGCACGGCTATCAGACCAAGCTAGTTCGTGTTGTGCTGAATGAAAAATTTATTTTGTATAAATATTACATTATAATAATAATAATTGATTATTTATTCATTATTCTTTTATTTCCTAAACTTAATTAAAAACTTATATTTTAAGATGAAATCCCATAAATGATGCATGCCCTTTTTATCTATTAATTTAATTTTCTTACATAAATTTAAATTTTTATCTTCAATTATCACTATATATATATATATAGTATTTAGTAAAATTCATGTCATTTTTAGTCTTAACTGACTTTTCAACCGTTAATCCAAACACGTCTCTGTTTGGAAAAAAAAAGTCACTTCTGCCAACGTCAATTCAAACACAAATCACATTTACAATATGACTTTTTTCCTACCGAGCTTTTACAAAAGTTAGATAGCTTTTAAGCCACCATTCCCACCGCCAACCCAAACAGGCCCAAGATTTGGGAATTCACCTAAAAGAAATCCCGATTCTCTATGACAATACCAGTACAATTAGCTTAGCTAAGACTCCAGTTCAACATACAAGAACCAAGCACATTGATGTTAGACATCACTTCATTAGAGATCATGTCCAAAAGAAAGATGTCAAGGTGTTGTTCATCCCTACTAATCTTCAACTTGCTGATATCTTCACAAGGCCTTTAGCAAAGGAACAGTTCACGTTCATTAGAAGAGAATTGGGAATGGTAAATCTTAATGAGTTGTAAGTCATCTCTAATCATTTGTTTTAATTATGTTTTTGATGATAAATAGTCACTAACTTAAGCTTCGGAGTATCTAAACTTTGTTTTCGTAGGACTCGAAAAAGAAAATAAGCAAAGGCTAATAGAGTCAAGTTTAACTTGAGTCAACTTGAGTTAACTCGAGTCTTATCGGGCAAGCTACTGAAATGCAAGAAAAATTTGATTTCACTTCAAGTGGTTAAGTGACAACTCGAGTAGGTAACTCAAGTGTGATATGTTTCCTATGTCTTATACTTGTGTAGAATTGTTAAATTCTTCATATAACTTGAGTATGCATTTCTTAACTCGAGCAAATAACTCGAGTCAAGGATTTTGCACTAAAAATGTATTATTCTCTCTTTTTTTCAATACTCTATGGCTCTAACATTTATTTGTGCAGACTTACTTCAACTCAAATGCAAGAAAGATAACTCGAGTCACCATAGAGTTGTTCATCTCTTAGTTCAAAGACACTCTTCTATGAAGTGCCTCATTGGAAGTAATAATTGGCTAACTAGAGTTGTCAACTCGAGTCAAAGGTAAATTGTTAGTTCTCTATGTGTTTTGATGATAACTGACAATTGTAAGTCCAAAAGATTGTTATTGATTCAAGCCAAAGTGTTTTATGTTGAAAGATAACTTGGTTCAATAGCAATGTATCTCTCTGTGCTAATATGACTCAAGTCAGAGTCTTATAACTTGAGTCATACCTCTCTGTGTCAAGCAAAATGATCTTTGAACGAAGTGACTCGAGTCAGGGTCATATGACTTGAGTTACAGTTTTTGCAAAATCAATTTTTGAAAAGCTTTTGACTCGAGTCAAGCATGTGTGACTCGATTCAGATATTTGTTCTTCAACTTAACTTTTTCAAAATAATATCCATTGTTCAAAGATGACTCGAGTCAGTCATTTAATGACTTGAGTCATGGCTTGTTTTCAAAGTTTCTCCAAGTCCAAATCCGATAGCATCTTTTTGAGAAACTGATATGACTCGAGTCATACTAGATATGACTCGAGTCAAGCATGTTACAGAGAGCTCCAAATTGTAATTTGAAGATTGTAACTCGAGTTAAGTCTGTATGACTCGAGTCAATGTATTGCTAAAACACTTCTTTGATTTGAAAATGAATCAGTGACTCTAGTCGATAATGGATGACTCGAGTCAGTATTCACAACTTTTGAAATCCCCGTTTTCATAATCTGTAAATCATTGATTATAATCTGGGTACTTCATATTATTGCTTATTACTATTCCTAACAAAGTTTAATCGGTTTGCTAATGAGTTTCAGATGATTTTAACATGTTTTAAACACCAATTTTCTCTAAAGCAAATCTGTGTCAGAAGTGCATTAAATGCTTAGCAGAGATGAAGCACGAAAAGGGAAATTGATCTTCTGAGCAACCATAAAGAATTCCAGCCACTTCCATCCAACTTTCTAACTGAGTCTCAACGGACAAATGGAATGAAGAATGTCAACGAAGAATAACGACTAACATCGGAAGAATATGAAGAGTCTGAGTAACGATTACTTCAGCGGATATATTACTTTCACTCAACGGCTCATTGAATAGCTTCCAACGGTCATTATTGGCATCAACTATAAAAGCTAGAAGCATTCAATTCTTCACCTACCAAAACTCTACATGTTCAATTAGCGATATAAGCATTTACTGTTTCTACTCCTTTAGTTAATATCTTTGGATATTTAAATCTTCAATGTTTATACATCTTCTCTTTTATAGAGTTCATTATTGATTATCAATATTTGTATGAATCTCAAAGTATTGAGACTTTGAGATTGAGACATTTGATTACAACTTGTAAGGGGGAGTAAGTTCTAGTGAGAGAATTACTCCGAGAGTTACAGAGTGTGTAATCATTTGAGTTAGTGAAATCCTGGAGAGTCTGGGGACTGGATGTAAGTCAAAGATTTGGACAGAACCAGTATAAATCTCGTGTGTCTAATCTTTCTCTATCCCTCTCTGTTATACTCTGTTTTTGTTAGTCGATTTCAAAGGTTTTCAAAGAAAATTTAGATCACCTAATTCACCCCCTCTTGGTGATATTCCATCTTTCATATATGACTCCAGTTTTCTCCAAACCAAGTATCTGACTCTTGTCTAATTTTGGTAGGTATATCATTCACTGGAAGTGAGGAAAAGCTAACTTGAGTTGTTCACTCGAGTGGGTTGATGACAAACTCGAGCAAACCAAAGACAAAGAGCGAAACAAGTTTGGAATGAGGTTCTTATTTGGAGTGCGAGCTTGGTTAACTTGAGTCAACCAAAGACAGAGGGCAAAACAAGTTTGGAATGAAGTTCTTAACTCGAGTGCAGGCTTGGTTAACTTGAGTCAATTGAGACAGAAAGAAAACGAGTTTGAGATGAGCTCAAAACTCGATTGAAGACATGGTAAACTCGAGTCAATCAAAGACAGAGAGCACACCATGAGAAAATCAACCCGTAACTCGAGCCTGGAATGAAGAACTTGAGCAGGTAACTTGAGTGTGCTTTTCGCTAACTCAAGTCAACCAGTGTTTCAAGTGTTCACCATACATACTTAAAGTCCAGGTAAGTAAGTTTATATGAACACTCGAGTCATTTCATGGTAACTCGAGTCATTAAGTGGTAACTCAAGTGAATTGCTTTTATATATATACCTGCACAGTCTGTTTTTCTTCACTTTTCTCAAACCCTCGAGTCATTTCTCTTTTCTCTTTCCAAAACCTCTCACTCGAAACCCTAAATTGAGCCAGACTCTCCATCATAAGTTCAAAAAATCCCTCCAAGGCCAATGATTCATCCTCAGACTTTGAGTCTACTTGATGAGTACTATTTATGCCATGTTTTCCCTACATTGTGTGACTATTTTGCATGGTAAATGTGAACTTAAATGTGTCTAAACTGAGAGAATATGTCATAATTCACACATGCAGGGAAAGATAGGATGAATAGCATAATTCATGGTAATTGCGTAATTATGCTATACATGTGCATAAGAAAAGGGCAAGGTTGAGTTTTACCATGAAAGCACATAGTATAGCCGATGCAATGCTATAGCATCGAGTCAGCCATAACAAGTCGTAGTACAATGCAACCCTAATGTTATAGCAACGCAAGTGAAGCAATGCTATGTGCCATATGTTCTAACTTTTCCTCAAGGCTGTTTTAGGAAATTAAGTGTAGGTTATTAGACGGACGTTAGATGACGGTTGGATTGCTGACGTGTGGAATTAGAAGATATGGAAGATTGAAGTTAAGATTTGGAGAGTCCCGCAGCATCAGCAGCATCAATCTACCAAATTTGGAAAGTTGGACCAGTTAGACCTGACAGATTTGGAAAGGCCCAGCTCACTGAATGTATGCCGTAAGAAAACCTGATTATAAAAAGGAAAAGATAACCAAACCTAAAGAATATCGAAGTCGTGAAAGAGCCAACAGAATTCTTATTCGGCTAAGACTCCAAAGAAGAGGAGAGAACTCATAGACCACGAGAGCTTCAGAAGAAACCCAAAATCCTTCCTTGTAGTGAGACGGAGACAAGAAGACGTGGTGTTGTCATGTGACAGACTTCTTCTACGCCGTCAAACCCTTCGGTGAACTTTCTGTTTTCCTTGTTGAATTTTAGTTTATTTTTTGTCATGGGCCATTCTACTGTGATCTGTTTTGTGATTTCCTCGTCTATCATGAACTAAATTTCCTTTGGCTGAGCGAGGATGAATTCTTGAGTGTAGAATGAACCCAGTTTGCTAGTTCGTAAAATAAATAAATTCAGTTTGTTTATTAGTATTTTAACTTCTTGTCGATTAGAGAAAGCTAAGAGCTAGATCAGTGGCCTCAGCTTACTGGAAGGGAGTCGAGGTTAGACATCTGATAGGCAATGTTTGCTGGGCAGGCTGGTGCAAGGCTTGACCTATCATTATAGGCTTCAGGAATGGGTCTACCGCTCATACCCATACACCTTGATTTGGAATGATAATCTGAACTAGAAAACCGCCATATGAATATAGGAGAAGTAAAGCTAGGATTGTACGTACAGGACGCGGAAGCTTCTATATAGCATAGTGGTGGGTTAACTGAATAACATTGTGAAGGTGACTATGCTATAGCATTGCGGAAGCTGTGCAGTATAATTGCTATAACAATGCGCTAAGGAAAACTGGGGGAGTGATATGGTTATGATGAAATCTGAGCTCAACCTATCTTTTAACTGATATCTTCTTGCGACTACGATCAATTGTTTACTTTCCTGTTTATAGTTGTAACCACAAAACACCCAAATCAATTATAAATTTTTTTTCTTTTTACACACAACTATTTCCGAAAATTAGTATCAGTATCAGTATCTTGGTCTCTATGGGACGATACTCTGCTTACACTTTATCACTTGTTCAACTGGTTCACTTTCCATCAAGGAAATCGACCAACACTACTCAATCTTCATCTCCTCCTCCATTAAAGGGACCTAGAAAGGAGAAGCAAACTCCAAAGAGGTAACGACAGAAGGTTGAAAAGGAAGAAGTATCTCTAAGAACCAAGGCCAAAAGCGTTGTGATCAAAGAGCCATCTAAACAACCTACTAAGAAGATTGACCCTGCTGCTGCAAAAAGAAAGGACAAGGAGCCTGTGGTTGCTATACTAAAGAAACCCAGAAAAACTCATGTACCTTCTTCTGAGTTTTGAGGCCAGTCATTATCAAAGGTATCTGGACCACCTCCCTCTCTAATTGCAATAAATCAACATCCTATTCCTCCCACTGACTTTTGTTGTAATCCCATTCATTATTATGAGCTTGACCTAAAGCTCTTTAGAGAGCACTATGATACTTATGGGTTCTGTCTCACAGTTTATGTTAATCTGCCTAAGCTAAATAATGAGTGATGGGTGTAATCTTGACTTATCCCCATGGCTAAAACCCTTTGAAAATATATTAGCCATTAACACTCCTTTCAGCCCTTCTATAGTTAAATCATTCTACTTTAATTTTTCAATTGCCAATAGCTTAGATGATAATGGTGATCTATTGGAAGAGAGAATGATTACTTTTGTTAGGGGGAAGAGGGTTATCATTACTGCTCAATTTATAAAATCCCTCTTAAGGATCATTGATCCTCCTCCTGTCCTTAAAATCTCTTATTCTGAAGAGGAAATTTTCAAAATTCGCAGGCTAGGTAAACCATTAGGGTCACTGAATTTTCCTCTTGTTGCAATGCCTCCTATTCATAAGGCCCTTTGGTATATTTATTCCAGAAACCTTATGCAAAAAGGAAAAAACTTTACCCATTTTGCTCAAAGGGACTACTCCCTTTTGGCTTCCATTGTTGATAAAGTTCCTCATAATATTGGCCAATGGGTTTACAATGAGATGAAAAGGTTTAGGTTTGACTCCAAAAAGACAGCCACTATTCCTTTTCCCAATCTAGTTTCCTTGATTCTCTTTCAACAAAAGATATGGTATCTGGAGTTGAATGAGAAACCAGTGAAACCTCTGTCATTTGGCCAGTTTAATTTAAATCATATGAGGATCTCTTTTAGATAAGGGTCAGGTCAGTTCAGAGCCAATGAGGCTCAGTCTTCTCCTATTGCTAGTGCTCAGTCTACATTTTCACAGCCTCCTCCTTCCATGCTTGGTACCTCTATCAAGACCATTGTTGAGAAGGTTGTTGCTGACAATGTGAGTTCGTTCCAGACTTCAATGATAGCCCAGTACCATGAACTTACTGAGAAGATTGAGACTGAGGTTAGCAAACTAGTCTCTGAGATTACCAAGATTCATGACAAGTTGGTGGACGTTCAAGAAGAATAAGCTGAGAGACTTGATCATATTGAAGAAAAGCTTGAGAACATGGGAGGTACTCTTGAGGATCATGCTGAGAAATTCACCAGCCTCCATACCAAGCTTCTCATCATCAGCAACAAATTTGACAAGCTTCTACAATCTTCTTCTGATTAAGCTGGCCTCTTTGAATCCAAACCTGCACCCTCTCCTTCTAGGCCTCTCTTACCTCCATCTCACTTTCCTATCACCTTCTCCTCTCTTATACCTACTTTCACTACCCCTATCATTTCCACCACTCCTGCTACCATCCCTATTCCTACTTCCCAACAAACCACTACCAAACTCTCACCCTCTTCTTCCACAAAAAGCCTTCCCTCTCGCCACTCTCCCTCACCCAGACTAGAGTCACCTACCTTTGCTACTCCTTGTCTGGCCTTATCTATATTCTCCCTTTCCTATCCTATCTGTTCCACTTCCTTCCTCTTCCTCTGATCCTTCCAACCCCATTTTGCTTGATGACAAAGGGGGAGAGAAGTAGAGAGTTGTAGACTGTGTAGTTGTAGTTAACTATGTTATTTTTGTATTTCATTATGCTATGTATTTCATTTCATTTTTCTGGCCTGTTCTTATTGGTCATTTCTCATGTACTTTGCTTTTGAAATAAATATATTTTGCTTCTTTGAGTTTTTAATTATATATTGATCTTTTTCATTCTCAAAGAACCTTTCAAAAATTTTACAAGTGTTGTAATCATCAAAAAGGGGGAGAATTTTAGTTCTCTATATTTGTTTTGATGATAACAGACAATTGTAAATGAAATGAAGTTAATGATTCAAGTGAATATATTTTATCTTGATCAAATATTGAATCACGAACTGGTTTAATTAATATGCTTGTCAAATTGACTCGAGTCAAGTGTTTTGAAACTTCAGACAAAATGGGTTTTAGTTTTGACTGACTCGAGTTATTCTTCTGTAACTCAAGTTAAGACTTGGTGAAATGCTTTTATGAAAAGCATCAACTCGAGTTAACAATGTTTGACTCGAGTTGACCTTCAGTGGACTTAAACTTATCTTTTCAAAATCTTAAGTCCCGTGCTCAAATATTTTTCAACAATCAAAATATTGCCTCAAGTTAATTTTGATTCACTCGAGTTACTCGTTAGAGTTGGCACTTTTGCACTCAAGTCACCTCTTGTTCAAATCACTTTGAAAAGTATTTCTCAAACTTATTTGTGAACACATTTTGACAACTCAAGTTAAGATATAGTTGACTCGATTCATTCGTTAGAGTCATCACTTAATGACTCAAGTGTTCCTTTTATTCAAATCATTTTCAAGTATAACTCAAAGTCATCTGTTGTGAAAGAATGATATTGACTCGAGTTAGAAATATGTGACTTGAGTTACCAACTTGAAATGAGTATTATAGACTTGAGTTAAGTTCTTGCAAAATTATCTTCTCGTTTTAACTTCTATTTTTCAAACCAGTCTTTTAGAAGATAATGCTCGTGACTTGAGTGTTGGATGATCAACTTGAGTCAGCAACTCGAATCAATTAGTAATTAACTCAAGTTGACTTTTCTGCTTCTGTAAATCACTATGTCCCCAAAGTTAAAATCATTGATTGTGATTTCATATCTTCTTATCATCACTCAATATTGTTCCTAACTATATTTAATAAGTATATTAATGAGTTTCAGATAATTATGCGGATGATTAACACACAAATCTCAAAAAGCATTAAGGGCTTGTTTGGTTTGAGGGGAGGAAGTGGGAGGAAAGGGAGTGGAAAGGAGGATATTAACCAAATTGCCATTAATGAGAAGAACATATATATATATATTTTTTTTTAGAGTATATTTTTGGAATATTGAAAAGTTTCCATGGGCTATTTAGTAAAGAGGAGAGAAAAAATTTCTCTCTCCCCCTCCCTCTCCCTCAAACCAAACAAGCCCTAAATATGTCAAAAGCATTAAATGCTATTACAGAAAACGAGATGTAAACCCAACAAGCATTCTCTAAACAACTAGAAAGCATTCCTACTATTCCCATTCCACATTAAATGTTGAATCACAACAGGCAAAAGGAATGAAGGAATAAAAAGCGGAAGAATAATGACGATTATTCTCATAATCGAAGCGTGTGAGTAATGAATGAGTTCAACGGTCCAACGGCTATATTTGTTACTTGCAACAGATTCATTGAAGCTTATTAACGATCATAAATTCAAACCACCAAATATAAGCTGAAGCATTCAATTCGATTCAATTATGTACTTTAGTGATTCTTAATCTACTCTGTAAGAGAGTTATTTCCTAATCAACATTTCTGTAGGAAACTCAAGGTAGAGGGACCTTGAGAGTGGGTGTACTGATTACAACTTGTAAGGGAGAGTGAATCCTTGAGAAAGGATTACTCGAGAGTTACAGAGTGTGTAATCAGTTGAAAGAGTTAGTGAAATACCCAGAGTGTTTGGGGACTGGACACAGGTCAAGAGTTTAGACCGAACCAGTATAAACTTCTTGCATCTGTTATTCTTCTCTTCACTGCTCTGTTCTTTAGTTATCGAGGTTATTCACTAATTTTTTTTAAATCGCCCAATTCACCCCCCTCTTAGGTGATGTTCCATATTTCAACAAGCTCATTGCTGAATGATGCGCCAAGAAGAAATATAACTCGTGTTCATCTCAACTTGATAAAATATAAGAGTGGCGGCTAGGTTATAATTTATAGGAGGAGGAGAGATTTTGGTATCAAATTTGAGCCTATTAAAATTAAAGTGGCTCAATAAAATTTAGCCATTAGATCATTTTCAAAATTCTCAAATTAATTCCATACTATAGGATTTTTTTATATGTTTTTCCTTGACCTACAAGAATTAAATAAGATTGTGATCTATCATATAATTGAAAATATTTACTCAATTACAAAATATTAATAATTTATTCCCAATAATATTATAATTAATTCAAATTTATATTATTTCCCAAAATTGGCCAATGATCCAAATATTATCTAATAAATCCAAATTAGCTTAAAATCATCCCTAAATAAATAAATAAGGTAGGATAAAATATATAAAAATTAGGATTTATCACTGGTCTAAAGAGTGAGCATTTATTATTATTATTATTATTATTATTATTATTATTATTATTATTATTATTATTATTATTATTATAAATCAAAGCTTTTTAAGACTCGTCATTTAAACAATCGATCTGAAAATGTAACTTTTAAGATTAGTTGTAGGTCCGGTCTTAATAAGGACAAACTTTTTAAACTGGTCAATATAAGACCGGATCTTAATCGAATCTAAAAAGGCAATTTAAAACTATTTAAAAGATCTTTTTTCTAATAGTGCGTATATATCACTTTCAGATGATTTGTCTTTCAACTTATATTAGGGACAACAAAAACAAAACAGTTTTTACAAATACCTGTAAAGTATGATTCCTAATTACTTAATAGTTAAAATAATAACTGTTATGGACTCAAACATGAGGCCCATTTGTTGCGTGGCTCAACAAGGGCAATTCTGACCAGGATCTGCCCATAATGAAGGAATATCCTAATCAGCTTATAATCAATGCTATAATCAAGGAACATCCTAATCAAGGATAACAACCTGCAGGTGTGGCGGCACAAAATACATAGGCTATAAGGTGCACAAAGCCCAAGAGTCCAAACCCTAAGGTAATATCTATAAATAGGAGGTAAACTTGAAAAGTACACGGATTCTAAGCTATTCTCATTTACTATTCAGCCGTCATTGTGCGCACACACCACCCTCTTTTTTGGCTAAACGTCATATCATGCACAGTGATCCTTTATTCTCCTCAGTATCTTCCCCATAGATATCCTGGAGCAATCATCTTCTCTTTGGTATTTTCCTTATAGATATCTTGGAGTAACTATTTAATCCAATATAAACACACTAGTCCAAAAAGGGCTAGACATATGTTGTTCTTATATAGAACATTGGCACCGACCGTGGGGAATCGGTAAATTTCGATACCTGTGACTAGGGGTGGAAATAGGCCAGGGGCCTGTGGCCTAGCCTATTTCAAGCCTGGTTAGGCCTGGCCTGTCAGGCTACAAAGCCTCTTTCAAGGCCTGTTTTGTATAACAGGCTAGGCCCAAGCCTAATAATAAGCCTTTTAGGCCTGTCAGGCTAGCCTGTTATGAGGATAAAATTGTAATTTCTCTCTTAACTCCCAATGAGAGTGTGACACGTGTACCTGCTTCATTGAAAAAACCCTAAAGTTTAGTTCTCTTTCAGCCGCTCGCTACGCTCAAACGATTCACACAATTCACTCCGTCACTTTCATCTCTTGGTACACACTTTGTAAATTTTTTGAGAAATACATGATAGTTTGTGTTCGTTTTCATTTCCTTTTGCTTTTAGGTCAGAATATGGAAATCCTCTTTCTGAATTTTCAGTTTGTGTGTTTTGTTCTATGATTGGGGCTTCTTTCAGTTCTTTGTACATGCTTTACGCTGGACAATCTCACGATGTAGTTTCATCTTTCTCTACTTTGTTTCTCACATCACCACAGAGCATGGCTTTAGAATTTTGAGACTCGGAGCCATCTCTTCTCTTTCATCATTTCCTCTCCTTTTCAATCTAATCCTTCCCTCCTCCTCACGCACCATATCCAAATCAGAAAAAGAGGCATAACTACAGAAACACCAGTCGGAGGTCAGAGATGTTAGTTCTCTCAATTTGTTTTGATAATAACTAATCATTGGAAACAGATTAAGACATATGATCTCTTTGAAAATAGTTTTATATCACTCAAAATTGAATTGGCTCAAGCCAACATTTCAGTAGTCTCGAGTCTAGTGGTAGACTCAAGCCAGTGTATTTGTGGCTCCAGCCAATTAGTTGCAAAATAAAAAAGAATTTTCAATATACATTTTTGTTGCCTCTAGCCAAAGGTGATAGACTCGAGCCAAAAACTTGACCGTTACATTTGAAATGTTCGTTTTGCTCGAGCCACCACTTATCACCTCGAGCCAGAGGGAAATCTTTCAAATATCTTTCAAATGATTTGTATCGTTTGACTTGAGCCAGTTTGGCAGTCTCGAGTCTAGACCGTTGCTCAAGCCTCTAATTTCTGCCTCGAGCTAAAGTTTTCTCTTAAAATGAGTCTTCAATTGTGCGATGACTCAAGCCACCATTCTTGTGACTCGAGCCAAAGCCTAGACTCGAGCCACGATATTTGAGCCTCGAATCAATTGCTTAAATCCTCTCTTCTCAACGTTTTCAAAATGAAATAGACTCGAGCCAATAAATATCTGGCTCGAGCCAAATCAGTCTCTATTTTGAACTCCTCATTTTTGAATCATTCGAATCTCCGAAGATTGTTTTAGATTCTTTATATTATCACTCATTATTGTTCCTAACTATGTTTAACCAAGCTTATTGATGAGTTTCAGATGATTATAGTAGGGATTGACGTTATTATTGGAAAAAGCAAATTATGTGTCAGACCATTAAATGCGTTTACTCATTCAAGACACATTCTCAACTACCTTACCTCTGAGCAAACAAAAGACATTTCTAGCACTCATTCCATTTATTGTGTCTTAACGGTCAGAATAAACGAATGTTAAAGACGACGATTATTCCAGAGCATTAATGACTCGACGCTTCGTGTCTAACAGAAAAATTGAAGAGTCACAACGGATAAATCTCAACCTTCTCAATGGTAATAAATGCCATCAACTATAAATAACCAAAGCTTTGAATTTGCCAACTACCGAAACGTTGAGCAATTAATTTGACTCAACTACAATCTACCGTTTCATTAATATCTTCAGATATTATTTCTGTGTACTTCAGTGTTTGTCAATTTATCTGCTCTGTGAGAGAGTTAAACACTTATCAATTTATTGTTTATAGTCAAATCTTTAGGTTGTGGAACCTTAAGTGTGGGTGTACAATTACAGCTTGTAAGGGGAGTAAGTCCTCGTGTGAGAGGATCATCCGAGTACTGAGTGTGTAATTGTAACTATCTTTGAGTTAGTGAAAAATCCCAAGGTGCTTGGGGACTAGACGTAGATCGTGGAATTTGACCGAACCAATATAATATCATGTGTTCATTTTCTCTGTAACTTTATCTTTGTGTCCTCTCGCGAAAAAAATTTATAATCACCTATTCACCCTCCCCCCCCCCCTTCTAGGTGATATTCCACCTTCAAGAGACACCTCACTTTGAATTCTTGTTAGCATTCCAATATCCCCAATCATGGCTACTTCCCAGGTTCTCCACAGAGAAGACGATCTTTTTTGTTCTTTCCTGGAGCCTCCAAAAGGTACTCTTTTTTTTTATCTTTCCACCCCAAATTTCAGTGCTCTTTGATTTATGAAGTTTTCATTTTGCTAATTGAGAATTATAGTAGCGAAATAAAGTTCCATACTTACCGGTGGCGATATGAACAAGAATAATTATAGGTTGCTTTTGTCAGGATTGATTTTGTTTTTCCTGTTCTATTTAAATTTTGCACGCCCAGCTCAGTGGATTTTCTCCTACCTTTCCTGGCATGGCTGTTTAGAATAGTATTAAATAACTTTTTTTTCAATGAACAAGAGATCGTGCCAAATCCGAGAGGATGTCTTTTGAGAAAAAGATCGAGTTCCTTGAGAGCTTGACTGGAAAGGTAAGATTTTATATTATAGTTTTCGTATATTCCATTTTAGTGCTCGTTTTGTCATAAGACTCATGACAAGGGGTAAATATTGGTCTATTGTTTTACAAGAATCTTTGATTTAATTTATTCATCAGCTTCATCGGTGGCTGAATGTTGGATGTTGTATGTTGGCTGAATGTTGTAAACTTGTATGTTTCCATATTCAATATGTCATATTTCTCCATGTTGTTAATGGTCTAAATACTCATAGTAGTTGTCAACTATTTCACTAAGTGGATTGAAGCTGAACCCGTGACAACAATCACCTCGGCCTAGGTACAAAGGTTCTTCGAAAGAAACATTATCTCCCGATTTGGGATCCCAGCTAAGTTGGTGACGGATAATGGGACCTAGTTTGTCGATAAGGGGTTCCAAGAAATGATGTCCGGTTTCCAGATCAAGCATTGCTTTGCGTCGGTGAAGCATCCACAATCAAATGGGCAAGCTGAAGAAGCAAACAAAGTTATCGTTGATGGACTAAGGAAGTGAATGGAGGAAGCAAAATCCAGTTGGGTTGAATAGATGTACTTTGTCCTGTGGGGTTATTGAACTAATATGCAAACATCAACTGGGGAAAGTCCATACAGATTAACCTATGGATGTGAGGCTATGATTCCTGTGGAGATAGGCCAACCCTCGTGGAGGAGAATTAAGGCTCTTCAGGAGGAAGAGGAGATAAACAACGAAGCCTTGGCTGTGGAGTTAGATCTAATAGATCAAGTCAGAGTCACGGCCCATTGCCGAGATATAGCCACCAAGCAGCTCATTGCAGCCAAGTATAATAAAAAAGTGAAGCCTCGGTCTTTCCAAAAAGGTGACTTGGTGCTTTGAAGAGCTAACATAGGAAACAAAAATGCCAAAGATGGAAAGCTTGCTGCGAACTGGGAAGGCCCTTATTGTGTTAGAGAAAAGCTCGACAAAGGAGCCTACATGTTGGAGACTTTGGAGAAAAAGCTAATCAAGAGAACATGGAATGCAGATAAGATGAAAGTATACTACAGTTAAATTCGAGTTCCATGCTGAGTTGTTCAACACGCGGATAAACTTTATGTACAGTTAAATCTGAGTTTCGTGTTGAATTCACTTTATTTAAAGCATAATTTTCCTTTTTAGAATTATGTAAGGTCAACTATGTTGACGAGTCTATTCGATTAAGTTTGTAATCATTCGATTTCAAATAAAATAAGAAATTCTCAGTTGAGAATTATGTTTCAAGTTGCTTGAATCATGCTAGTAATAAATGAATCTATTAAACCCGGTTTTGAATAAAGCGTGCAGTAAGGAGCAAATGAATCCAAGGTAGTTAAACCTATTTTCAAATCAAGCATGAATAAAGGAGAAAACGAATTCAGGGTAATTAAACCCGATTTCAAATAAAGTGTGGAGCAAGGAGTAAGCGAATCTAGGGTAATGAAACCCGGTTTTGAATAAAGCATAGAGCAATAAGTAAATGAATATAGGGTAGTTAAACCCGCATTCAAATCAAGCGTGAATAAATCAACAAATGAAGTCGGGATCTTTGGACCAGTTTTCAGAAAAAGTGAAGGTATAGCGATATGCCTTCGCAGTTATGATGCATCAAAGTTTTATTTTGTGGTAAGGAGGTGAATCATCATGTTGACCCTGATCAAGTCGAAATGTTTAAAGTTTGGTTAAAAAACTAAATTTGAACATGTGACGATTGCCCTTACTCCGAATTAAATTCCGGTCAGATGAGCCGGAATGTAATGTGACAGATTAACTAAAATATTCACAAATATGATACCTGATTTTATTACCGGACTAATATCTAAGCAGACTCTGTGTGAATATTTTTGACTCTGGCCCAATCATTGAATAGAACTCTAAGAATAAGTTTGAGTTCATAAAGTAAATTCATCATTGCGGTGAAAATAAAGGTTGGAGATGTATCTGGGTTCGTCAAGAAATGAATAAATCTTCATTAATTTTTGAATTATTGAAGTACAAAGAAGTTCAAAGCAAAAGTTAATCGGTGCGACAACCCAGGAAGAAAATTCTTACAAAAGCAAATAAGGGGCCTCAATACCCAGAACAAAGATTTACAATGAAAACCGACATCCTGGCCCTTCAATCGTGTGAGGCCTCCGATTGAACCTCAACTTCGGGAAGAACCTCAAACTCTGGTCGAGCCTCTCTTCCAGCATGGTTGGGAATGTCATCCTCCTTGTCTCTGTCCTCCTCTTGACTAGGCGGGATCAATTTCCCGTCGGCGATATAGGCTTTACAGTGCATGCCAGAGGTGTTCAGGTCAATACCGGGATTCAAAAATCAGATTTGCTCCACGGCATTCTTCAAGGAGTCAACCACAATATTTCCTATCATGGCGGCATACTCAGAGGCGTTGGCTTAGGCAGTCTCGAGTTTGGCTCGGAATCAATTCAACTCGACCTGTAACTCCTTGTTCAGTGCCTGCTCATATCTCCAAGCTCCACCTCCTTAACAAGAGTCTCTCAAAGCCGGAGTAACTTCGAGTTTGCCTTTTGGAGATCCGCTTTGACCGCTACAAGTTCTTCAGAGGTCTTCTCCTTCTTCGTCGTGGCCACTCCTACCTCTTCACAAGCTTTCTCCTTCGTCGTGTGAGCTTCATCCCTCTCCACCTTGACAAGTTGCAGCTCTTCATCAGCCTTGGCGTATTTGTTCTTTAATGTAGCCACAACCTAGACTAAGGCAGAGGCTTTCAAGGAGTTCAATTTGATCTCCACGAGTTCATTAAACTCGACGTCCGTTATGCAGGAAGGCTCAACGAAGTGCTTGGGGAAAAACAGGGCATTACTCAATTCTTTTGTCACCCCGGATTCCCAAAGCACTCATTTGGTAAGCCGGGTAGGCGGCGAAGGTGGAGGAGGGGTCAAAGTGGTTTGAGAAGAAGATTTTTGAGCAGTAGAGGGGACAAAGTCCTTTGTTGGTTTGGTTGGGTCTTTTACGCCTCTGAGTCTCTTGGCTTTTGCTGCTTGGGTGCTTATCCCAACTACAGTTTGTCTGGGCTCAAGAGCTTGACGTTTCCTTCTTTGATCTATACTTAAAGCTGCCCTACTACATTTCATCACGGACACATAAGCAGGTTGCTTCCCCATACTCGAAGCTGTAAGTCATAAAAATAAAGGTAAAAAACTATGATTGTTATTCATCTCGCAGAAAATGAAAATAATCGGACACAATGCAGATACTAAAAGAGTTTCCACACTCTTTGCCGAAACTGACCTGGCTTTATGCTGAGAAATGAATTCGGCTGCGCTAATGGGGTCGTTTTCCTCAATATGTGCAAGTATGGAGAATACCACCTTGTTTTTGAACTCAAAGAAACCCGCTTCAAGAAAGCGGTAGAAGGAAGGATGAAAGTGATGTTGGTCCTGAGTCCAGTACAAGGGGAACTTTCCATCCATATCCCCGAACTCGAGAGTCTTAAGGAACCAAGGTTGCTGTCCGAGCTCGACGGCAACCTTGAAAAATCCAGCTTTGAAGTTTTTGAAAGAATCCGTAAAAACCTTGAAAAGTTTCCGGCTGGAGGCACCCCGGAGCGAGGTCTAACCTTTTCTAGTTGGGGACTCTTTACTAGCACAGGCTTTATGGACATTAAAAAAGCGAAAGAAAAGAGGGATTGTACAAGCTAGTTTTTTAGATCTACAAAAACGCTCGAAAGCGATAGCAAAAGCCCAACTATTAGGATGAAGTTGGGAAGGGCCAAGGTGTAGATGATTTAGAAGTTCAATTTGGAACTCGGTAAACGAAAAGTGAATACCGAGCCAGGTAATCAAGTCCCGGTAGAAGAAGAAGAAATGTGGATTATCCCCTTCCTGGAAGGAGCATATGGGCTCATCGTCAAGGGGTAGGCGAAGGGTGTAGCTCTCTCCATCGCTAACGGGGAGCTTGGCAGCCTCGGTTGCGGTCATCGTGGACCAAGTACGTAACACCTCATCGGTAACCCATGGGTCCGCTTTCGTTGAAGCTCTTGAGAGACCTTTGGAACTTGACTCCCCAAACATAGATCTCTCAGTATAGCGTGATGAAGGGGAATCCATTTAAACCTATAACAAAGAAAGTAAAAATCAGTAAACGGAAGGTATACCTGAATCAAAGGAGCTACAGCGTGAAGAAGAGAAAGGTGAAAAATGGCCTTTGCCACCAATAGCCGGGATGGTTGTGGAAGTCAATTTATGTCAGCAGGAGGCCAAAGTTGACTCGGCTTCCAAGTAACAGCCACTTGCAACGAGGTCACAGCTTAAATATGCACAAACATCACACGAATCGACGACATTCTCCAGATGGAATCCCAGTCTAGGTTGGTAAATACCCTCTGGCTGGGAGGTATGTGAGGCCAGGATGGATTTGCTCTTACCCCAGTATGCGACTTTCAGTGCTTCCTTAAGGAATCCCGAACTGGTAGCACTTTCGCCCCGACTTCTAGTCTCACCCCGACTTTAGTTATGTAAAGGTTGGGATCTTATCCTACTTTCTCCACTATGTTTTTTTCTATGAAGCAATGCTGCTTGCTTCTCTTTTTCAGTAGGGGGAATACCCCAAAACCAATATCGAGCTCAGGGAGGAACTGTTTGGCGTAATTCTTCTTCCTCCTCTGAGGTCATTCTACCTTTATTCATGGTTAGTGGGAGACACAACCTAAGGGTAGAGTGTTTGGCAACAAGAAGGGGTGAAGGGGATAAAACAAAATGGCTCTACAATGCCAATAGTGAGTCAAGATTCAAGAGCTGGGGTTCACAGTCAAGAAAGAAACCTGAAAGCCTCAGTCTACCCAGAAAACCCAATCGACACCTACCGAGAAAACGACTTCTCAGAAAGCACAGGTGAAAAAGCAAGAACAATGCAGTAGAGAACGAAAGCAAAAGAAAAAGAAACAGGAAAGAATAGTGAGAATACCTGGTGTAATGAAGATCTAAGAAGCCTAGAAGGTATGAATTAGAAAATCGCAAGGAAGTAGGTCTATGAAAGCAAGGGGTTTCTGAGAAGAAAGAGGAAGTAGCGAATGCTAGAAGTGTGGAGAATGGAAAGAGATGTGAATATAAACGTTATGAATCAGAAAAAACAATTCCCTCCGAAAAGCATATTTCCCCCCAAAAAAAGGCAATGATGATTCATGCGAAATGACGTAGGCATTAAATGCGCATGAATATTAAAGACGGCAGAAGCGACTGTTGCACTGGAAATGGCGGTTTTACGCCATGACGATTGCAAAGTGTACAGCTGTAAAGTTGTTAAAACGAAACAAGTGAACCTATTTCTTTTCAAAACAACCCGGATTAGGGGAAGCCCTGTGGTTAAAACGTATAACCTGGAACCCGAATGTTTGAGGAACAAATTAATTGCTTAAACATACAAACTCGGAACCCAGATATTTAACGCAAAGGAGAACCCGAGTCGGATGAAAAGAAATAGAATTTTCCAATCAAAGTAACCCAGACCATGTGTCTTGGGGCAATTCACAACTTCAACACAAATGAATCCGAAGATCATCAGAACTCGGATGAAAGTTCAAACAACGCGGAAATAAGATCTGTCTTTAGTTTGGAACCCAGATAAACTAGGTATATCCCGGTTAAATCCGCGTTCCACGTTAAACAATCAATGCATCCCGACAGCTCAGATACTTGAACTACCGGGCTGGGGGGCAACTATTATGGACTCATACATGAGGCCCATTTGCTGTGTGGCCCAACAAGGGCAATTCTAACCAGGATCTGCCCACAATGAAGGAAGATCCTAATAAGCCTATAATCAAGGCTATAATCAGGGAACATCCTAATCAATGATAACAACCTGCAAGTGTGGCAGCACAAAATACATGGGTTATAAGGTGTACAAAGCCCAAGAGTCCAAACCCTAAAGTAATCTCTATAAATAGGAGGTAAACCTAAAAGGTACACGGATTCTAACCTATTCTCATTTACTTTTAGCCGTCACTGTGCACATACACCACCCTCTTTTTTGGCTAAACGACATATACAAGCACAGTGATCCTTTATTCTCCTCGGTATCTTCCCAATAGATATCTTGAAGCAATCATCTTCTTTTTGGTGTCTGCCTTATAGATATCTTGGAGTAACTATTTGATCCAATATAAACACACTAGTCCAGAAGAGCTAGACGTTTGTTGTTCTTATATATACAGAACAATAACCGTCATATATAAGAAGGCTCGATTCTGGAAAAAGAAATTATTTGTCAATACTTGTCAGTTCTTTACAAAGAAGAAAGAAATGTTATGTAAACAATCATTATGTATTCTGTCAGAATTGGGCTTAGAATAAATTATCCTAATTCATAATTAATATTTGATCATTTTTTATTAAGTTCTTGTTTAGTTAGCATAATTTTAGGGATTATTGTTTTAAAATTTGAAATTCATTTTTTTACTTGATATCTTCGATATTCTAGAAAAAAAATTATCTAGAGTTGGCTAGACCTATCCTTTGTTGGTTTTGATTAGTTTTGATGATGTAGATGTCATTCTTAAGAGCAAAAAGGTTGCATGCTACATTTATCTTCTAATTTGACTAATTATTATATTTAATGTAGATGCAAAATTTAATAATGGAGAATAATCAAGAAATGAGACTAAAGAAAGAAGAATTTGCACTATATGTTCATATATGTGATACTAGAAGTCTCTATGACCAAACAGAAGTTGGAATGAAGCTTCATCAAATTTGAGCTACAGTGGAGTATACTTGAATGGTGTTGATGTAGAAAATCGACACATGAAATTCTGGAACAATTTCAGCATAGGCTTGGCTTTCTGGATATTGAAGAAGGTAGAACTTGCAGAGAATAATGAGTCCAAGCTGAATGATGGAGAATGATCAAGAAAACAGATTGAATAAAGAAGTTCTTGCACAATATAATGGGAATATCATAATGTCAAGGAAGCAAGAATTTATCCAATGATTTTGGGAATGATCAAGAGAAAAGAAGAAAGAAAGAGTTAAATTATGGAGAATGATGAAGAGAAGAGAAGAAAGAAGGAAGAACTTGTTGAATGGATTGAGAAAATCATTATTCTAGCGTTTATATTGATGCTAGAAGTCTTCAAGATCATATGGAAGTTGGAATGGCTTAATTTGGAGTGAAAACCAGCAAAAAATCAGTTTCAGGATGAGAAAACTCGAGTTCATATCTAAAAACTCGAGTTTCCAACTTCGCTACAATGATTTGCTCCTCTGGTATGAGAAAACTCGAGTTTAGGACACAAAACTCGAGTTTGGAACTCAAAACTCGAGTTAATCACTAACTAACTCGAGTTTGTAATGTCTTCAGCATCTTTGGCGTCTCTGGACAAGGAAAACTCGAGTTTATAAGTCCAACAGCACTTCAGCAACTCTGTTTCACGTTTCACTCGGGTAACATATGGTAATTTGATGATATCTCCTAAACCAGAGATTGGATTGAAGTGAAATCAGTGGAATATGAAACTAGACTCCCAATGAGTCATTTTGATATAAAATTCAAGCCAAAAGGAGTTCATATAAAGGATCTATGAATTGTAGAAGTTGACAGTGAAATTCACGCCACACAGCAGACCAAGCTTCAATGTTTTGAGTGTATCTCCCAAATTACAAATCCGATTGAGCTGAAATTGGTGGCATATAAAAGTATACTCAAAGGGATTTCCATCAAAATTTGAACGGAACAAAACGGAGTTCAGACCAGGGAGATATGACCTTCGAAAGTTGACAGTTAGTTCATGAGGCTCAACAAAGTCGAAACTCGAGTCATTAAGTTGGAAACTCGAGTTTCCATCACACAGAGAGCAATGAACGTCAGAGCATCTTCAAAAATCGAGTTTGTGAGACCAAAAATCGAGTTTCCATCAGACAGAGAGCAACCAAGGGCAGAGCAACTCCAAAACTCGAGTTTGTCACTTAATGACTCGAGTTTTGCTTCTATTTCAAGATGTTCTTCGAATCTCAATCACGAAATTTACCTAAGAAAGACCAAAACTCGAATTTGTGTTTCAAAACTAGAGTTTGCACTTAAGTGAACAGTTGAAAACTCCAGTTTTCATTTGGAAACTCCAGTTTTCGACGCTCTGTTTGAAAATCAATTTTCTCGAATTTGTGAAATCTTCATATATGATCTAGATACTTCATATCATCACTCATTACTATTCTTAACTATGTTTAATCAATTTATTAGTGAGTTTCAGATGATTAAAACGAAGGATTAGAAGCAAATCTCATATTTGTGTCAGAACATCGAAAGTTGTGCAAAAGTTCTAACGGCTAGTTCCATATGAGTCTAACGGCTATATTTCTTTACCCAACAGTCATTGAATCTTCAAACGGTCATATATTAATCTCTACCTATAAAAGAAGACAGATTCAAGACAGAAGAAGCAAGACACAAGCCTACATCTTCAAAATGCTCATACTTTGATATTCAGATTATTTACTCTCTGTTTTCAATGTTTACATAGTTTATCATAGAGAGTGAAATGATTTGTATTGTTCTTCAGTGTTTATCCATTCACTTCTAAGAGAGAAGATTTATTGTAATCATCCTATCATTCTATCTGAGAGTTACTCAAGATTGGGTGATCTTGAGTGAGAAACCCATTATATTGATTACAGCTTGTAAGGGGAGTGAATCCTAGTGAGAGGATTACTTCGAGTACAGAGTGTGTAATCAAGTGGGTGTATTGATTACATTTTGTAAGGGGGAGTGAATCCTAGTGAGAGGATTACTTCAAGTACAGAAAGTGTAATCAAGTTGAAAGAAGATAGTGGATTGAAAATCTCAAGTGGAGCTTGGGGACTGGACGTAGGTCAAGGATTGGGTCGAACCAGTATAAATCATAGTTTGCATATTCTCTTCCATTATCTCTTATACTACCAGCATATATGTTTGAATGATTGTTTATCACTTTATAAATTATTATTGTCATTCAAACTACTTTCAGTAAGTTGCGAAAAGTTTTTCAAAGTATCAAGTTTTGAATCAGACACCCAATTCACCCCCCTCTTGGGTGATAGCTAGGTCTTTCATCCTTTAAAATGGAGAAGAACCTGTGTATATTAGGTTGCTGATGGTGCAAGGAATAATTTTTAATATACGTGTGTGCTAGTGTACATGAGAGAAAGAAAAGTTCCGAATGGTTGGTAATGAGGAGATTGATGGATAAAATGAAAATATACTTACAAAATCACAGATCCAGTTTCCCTACTCATCTTTTGGATAAGTAGGGAAAACTTTTCCCACTTGAATGATTTATATTTATTTTTTTTAACTGCCAATTTTTAAATAAAAAAATTTATTTTTAAAAAATGTTAATTGAGATATTATTTTTATTTTAAATTCTCTGCCCATTATTTTTTAAAAAAAAAATACAATATTAAGAAAAATAAAATCTGAAAAATCTGAACAGTTCAAATGGGAAAACTTCCCCACCTTATCTAAAGAATGAGAAGGGAAACTGGATCTACGAAATCCCAAACATGGTTGAAGACCCTCCTATGAGAATTTTCCAATCAAAGCAACCCAAACCACGTGTCTTGGGGCAATTCACAACTTCAACACAAATGAATCCGAAGATCATCAGAACTCGGATGAAAGTTCAAACAACGCGGAAATAAGATTCTTCTTTAGTTTGGAACCCAGATAAACTAGGTATATCCCGGTTAAATCCGCGTTCCACGTTAAACAATCAATGCATCCCGACAGCTCAGAGACTTGAATTACCGGGCTGGGGGGCAACTATTATGGACTCATACATGAGGCCCATTTGCTGTGTGGCCCAACAAGGGCAATTCTAACCAGGATCTGCCCACAATGAAGGAAGATCCTAATAAGCCTATAATCAAGGCTATAATCAGGGAACATCCTAATCAAGGATAACAACCTGCAAGTGTGGCAGCACAAAATACATGGGTTATAAGGTGCACAAAGCCCAAGAGTCCAAACCCTAAAGTAATCTCTATAAATAGGAGGTAAACCTAAAAGGTACACGGATTCTAACCTATTCTCATTTACTATTTAGCCGTCACTGTGCACATACACCACCCTCTTTTTTGGCTAAACGACATATACATGCACAGTGATCCTTTATTCTCCTCGGTATCTTCCCTATAGATATCTTGAAGCAATCATCTTCTCTTTGGTGTCTGCCTTATAGATATCTTGGAGTAACTATTTGATCCAATATAAACACACTAGTCCAGAAGAGCTAGACGTTTGTTGTTCTTATATATACAGAACAATGACCGTCATATATAAGAAGGCTCGATTCTGAAAAAAAAAAAAAATTTATTTGACAATACTTGTCAGTTCTTTACAAAGAAGAAAGAAATGTTATGTAAACAATCATTATGTATTCTGTTAGAATTGGCTTAGAATAAATGATCCTAATTCATAATTAATATTTGATTATTTTTTATTAAGTTCCTGGTTAGTTAGCATAATTTTAGGGATTATTGTTTTAAAATTTGAAATTCATTTTTTTACTTGATATCTTCGATATTCTAGAAAAAAAAAATCTAGAGTTGGCTAGACCTATCCTTTAAAATGGAGAAGAACCTGTGTATATTAGGTTGCTGATGGTGCAAGGAATAATTTTTAATATACGTGTGTGCTAGTGTACATGAGAGAAAGAAAAGTTCCAAACGGTTGGTAATGAGGAGATTGATGGATAAAATGAAAATATACTTACAAAATAACAGATCCAGTTTCCCTACTCATCTTTTGGATAAGTAGGGGAAACTTTTCCCACTTAAATGATTTAGATTTAATTTTTTTAACTGTTGATTTTAAAATAAAAAAATTATTTTTAAAAAATGTTAATTGAGATATTATTTTTATTTTAAATTCTCTGCCCATTAGTTTTTTATACAAAAAATATACAATATTAAGAAAAATAAAATCTGAAAATCTGAACAGTTCAAATGGGAAAACTTCCCCACCTTATCTAAAGAATGAGAAGGGAAACTTCTACGAAATCCCAAATATGGTTGAAGACCCTCCTATGAGCATGTGGTGGAGGAAAGATGAAAACACAACGAGACAAGACATAATGCAGTCCTAAATAGTAAAGAAATAAAGAAAAAGGTAAGGAAGGTGAAAATCATGACAAGACAGTAATGCACATTACTCATACCTAGAGGTATGAGCATATATTTTTTAAAATTTTTTTATATATTATATTTATTTAGATTTAAATTATATGCTGCTTTGTGGAATTTTTTTTGCACCCAATATCTCAAATTAATTAGCTTCCAGTTCTGCATTTATCTGTAATACCAGTATCATGGAAAGTAATTAATTTTGAGATACTGAGTGCAAAAAAAATTCCAGAAAGCAATATATAATTTAAATCTAAATAAATACAATATATAAAAAAATTAAAAAAAATATGCTCATACCTCTAATAGAGGTATGGGCACATAATTGGGCACCTAATTATGTGCACCTAATATGCACCCGACAAGACAATGCGCAGTAGAAATAAAACAAGGAGTGTCTGGTAAGAGGGAAAAAAACACAAAAGAGAAGAAGAATATTAACTCAAGAAAGTAGGGGTGCAGCGCTGAGGGGATATGAGATGTTTATGAGTGGGAGCCTCAGATTTAACATCAAACCCACCTAAACTTTATACTATTTTGTTTAAGAAAGTATTTATGTTTCATTGCTTAAAAGTTCTTACAATAAATATTCTGCTCAGGATAACAACAACTATATGAACTAAGCATTTGTTTTCTTCCTTCACAAACTCAAACCAAAAACTTGCTTCTGCCTACCCAATTCATTTGCCAACGTCGACTTCAACACCCAAGCTATCTGTTTGCACATGTTATGTCCTGACTTTCGCAGCTCATAAAAAAATCCCCAAGCCCACTATGTTCTTCAGTTCCCTACACTCCTTCACTCTTGCGTTCCTCTAAAAACAACTAGCACCCACATTCTTTTCTAAGACTTAAATAATGATGGGATGCACAACCCTCTCTCTTTTAACAAAGGAATCCATAATCCTAACACATTAGTTCCAAGGCAAAACCACTTTTGACATAGAAACCAAAGAGAATGACGGAGGATGAGGTGAGTAGGGGAGGGGAGGATGAGGTGAGTAGGGGAGGGTCAGCTCTAGCAATGACGAGGTATAGCCACTGAGTCGTGCATTAAATTCTGCAGGGATGGATGGGATCATGGGACCACTAGAAGGAAGAACACTACACTATAGAGATGTGATTTGCTTGTTAAATTGTCAAAATGAATTCACCTAATAGCTTTGAAATTTGTGCACTATTTTGAAAGTTTTAAAGATGTGTTTGGTTTGAGGGAAAAAGATGAGAGGAGAACAGACTTTAAGGAGAATATTAACCAAATTGTCATTAATAAAAACAATATTTTTTTTATTGAGAGTGTATTTTGAAAATATAAAAAAATTTCTATAAAATTTTTAGTAAAGATAAGGAAAAAAAAATCTCTCCTCTCTCCTCTCTGTTTCCCCTCAAACCAAACATAACATAAGGCTTTGTTTAGTTTGAGGGTAGGGGAGGGGAGAAAAAAATTTAATGTAAAGAAAAACCCTTGTAAGCCCACATGACATTAAATTTTGACAAAATTTTCTTCTCCCTCCCCCAACGGCCTACCCTACCCTCAAACCAAATAAAACCTAATGATTTGTTTTACACCATTTTCTTGATTTTTTATTTGTTAAATGATCAATACTTAATGCTTACATCTTATTTGCGGCATTTTGAAATCTTTATATATATATATACACACACATATGCGATTAAGGAAACTTGATAATATCATGTTTACATCAAAGCCATACAATAATAAAATTAAGAAGGATCATTTCTGAGAATATGGCTCGCAGAAAGCAAGTGGAGAATGTGTGTGTATTATATATAAAAAAAATCCCTAAAAAAGCTTCAAAAATATTAAAAGACAAAAAAGTATTCTAAATATTCATAATATCATATAGGTGTGAAGGCCTGATTTAATTTATTCTTTTTAAAATTAAATGGGAATGACAGAAATGTCCCTTTGAGTTTAAAAAACATGCACTCATTTTTTATTAGGGTTTAATTAGTTAAGATAAGATTTTAACAAATTTAGATCTTAAAAATCACCATTTGCTAATGACAATGTATTGATTCCTACTTCTACTAAGGTTTCACAAGTTCAAATAATGTTTAATAAATTCTGATAAAATTTTCACAAATTCCAATTAAAAAATTCACCACTTGCTATAACGGTGAACCTATGAAACCTTATCAGAAGTGGCAGTCAATGTCATGCCATTGTAGTAAGGGGAGAATTTTGAATTAGGATTTGTGAAAATCTTATTAGAACTTATTAAAACCTTATTTGAACTTGTAAAACACTAATTAGAAGTGAAATGAATACCTTGCCATTTGTTGCAAATGGAAATTTTTGAATTAGAATTTTTGAAAATCTTATATGAACTTGTGAAACTTTTATTAGAAATGAGAATCAATACCTTACTGTTATAACAAGTTGTGATTTTTGAATTAAAATTTATGAAAGTCTTAACAGAATGTTGTATAAACTTTATATGAACATTTGAAACCCTTATAAGAAGTGATAATCAATATGTTATCATTGTAACAAGTGGTGAAATTTTGAAATGCACTTTGTGAAAATCTTATCACAACTTGTTAAAATCTTATATGAAATTTGTGAAACCCTTAATAGAGTTGAGAAACAATTCCTTGTCATTGTAGCAAATGGTGAATTTTGAATTGGAATTTGTGAAAATCTTCTCAGAAGTTGTTAAAACTTTATCTAAACTTGTGAAATCATTATCAAAAGCAGGAATCAATATATTGCCCAGGGACGGATCTTCTTTAGGATAATGGGGGACCACGCCCCCCCCCCCCAAAAAAAAATGTTGTTCAGAATTTTTTTTTTAAAAAAATCATATAATATAAAGTAGTATGCTATTTTATACATTAGAATTATTAACATACTTTTATTATACATTTGGCCCCCAAATGTATTTTTTAAATTTTTTAATAAGTATACATTTGGCCCCCCAAATATTTTTTAATTAGTTAATAAGTATATATTTGGCCCCCCAAATATTTATACCAAAGTCCGCTATTGATCTTGCCATTGTTGCAAATGATGATTTTTGAATTAATTAGAATTTGTTAAAATATTATCAAAATTTATTAATACTTTATTTGAACTTGTAAAACTCTTATCAAAAGTGAGAATCAATACCTTGTCATCGTAGCAAGTAGCGTTTTAAAATTGAAATTTAATTTGTGAAAATCTTATCAGAACTTGTTAAAATTTTATGTGAACTTGTTAAACTTATATAAAAAATGGGAGCACGTTTTTCAAACTCATAAGGATATTTTTGTCATTTCCATTTAATTTTGAAAAAAAACAAATCAACCTCTCACACTTATATGATATTATGAATATTTATAATACCTTTTAATTCTTTAACGTTTTTAAAGTTCTTTTCAAGAACTTTTCTCTATACATTATATATACACACTAACCCGTTTGTTACAAAGAATTGGTAGGGAGAGAAATGAACTTTAGAGGAGGGAAAGGAAAGGAAATGAAGATTTGAAAGATGAAGGAAGATGGCTTGAGTTGTTTGGTAGGAAGAAAATGAAGAGGTGGTAATTGGTAAAGAATTAGGAAATGTCTATTTTACCCTCAAAAGAAATAAATTCAAAATAAAAAGAAAAATATTTTTTTTGCTAAAATATATTTTTAAAAAATATATTATTGTTAAATTCGAACTCGTGAAAAAAAAAATCGCCAAATTTGATCTTTCCCGCCAAGTCCGTCAAATTTGAATTTCATGGGTAAATCTGTCAAAAAACCATTTTCCTGGGAAGATGACAGCTTTCCTTCCATTTTCGGATGGAAAGCATTTTCCCTCAAATGAGGAAGATTGACCCTCACTGGAAGATGCTGACTGGACTTTCTGTGTAACAAACACCCAAAATCCATGGGAAGATTGGGATCTTCCCTTTCCCTCCCCAAGCTTTCTTTGTAACAAACGGGTCCCAACACACACTTAACCAAAAGAAATTCATAATACTAGAGGTGGGGACCGGGGAATCAGCAAGTCTTTTTGGCATTTCCGCCGATAGTACTCGCATTCAATACAGTACAGTGACCGCGTGCTAATCCCACCTAACGGTTATAAAAAAATCGAAAAACATTTACTGGAGTAATACATATACGCCTGAAATGGGCACAATAAACGCAAACCTATATATGTACAGCACACTTCTTTTGGATACAAAAAGTTTAGGTGGCTAAGATCTGAGCACAAAAATGATTACACATAAGCACCTAAAAATCCCTTATTAATAAGATTCTCCCATTAACAATGAAAATTGAACTCATAACCTTCTAAGTTATGAGTTAACCCATAATCCCTTATTAACAAGGTTCTTACATTAACAATAGGAATTGAACTCATAACTATAACTATAACCTTGTTATTAAGTTATGAGTTAATTTTTTATCAGCTAGATTAAGCTTTGTTGCTACAATACAAACATTCTAATACAAAAAAAAAAAAAAAGTTGAGATATTTTAACACAAAAAATAAAAATAAGAAAGGTTGTAATATTGAATAATAATAAAAAGCTCTGGAATCTCTCATCTCAAATACAAGACATCAATTTGGCTATATATATCCGCTACGCCTGAAACTCTGTACAAGCTAAAGAACGCAAAGCCATGGACTTGTTCACAGTACTGCTGCTTCTTCTGTTTCCATTTCTGTGGGCAATCCTTCACAGTTTCATCTCCAAAACATTCTCCAGATCTTCAAAACTCCTCCCTCCTGGGCCTTCTCCATTACCAGTAATAGGAAACATCTTAGATCTTGGCACCAAGCCTCATGAATCCCTCACTAATCTCTCTAAACGCTATGGACCCATCATGACCCTTAAGCTCGGAACCATAACCACCATAGTTATCTCCTCTTTTGAAATGGCCAAAGAAGTTCTTCACAATAATGACTTGGCCTTTTCTAGCAGAACAGTCCCAGACAGTGCTGCTTCTCTCGGCCATGACAAAGTTTCAGTGGTTTGGATGTCTGCTTCTGCTAAATGGAGATCTCTCAGAAGAGCTTGTTCCACTGAACTCTTCTCCCCTAAGCGCCTAGACTCTACTCAGGCTCTTCGTCAGAAAAAGGTACAAGAGCTTCTAGATTTTGTCCAAGAACGATGCAAGAAAGGGGAAGCTGTGGATATTGGTGAGGCTGCTTTTACTACAGCTCTAAACTCAATATCTAACACTTTCTTCTCCATGGATTTTGCTTATTATAGCTCTGATAAGGCTCAGGAGTTTAAGGAGACTATATGGGGTATAATGGTGGAGGCTGGGAGGCCAAATGTTGTGGATTATTTTCCTGTGTTTCGAGGCCTTGATCCACAAGGTGCACGAAAAAGGATGGATTATTATTTTGGTAAGTTGCATAAGTTTTTTGATGGTATTGTGGAGGAGAAACTGCGTTTGAGAGCCTCAAAGACTGAATCTGAGATCTCCAATGATGTGATGGATTCATTTCTAAATCACATGATAGATGGGCAGTTGACTCGCGAAGAAGTTCTTCACTTGTTTCTGGTTAGTACTTTTGCTTTAATTTGAGAAGTTGAGAAAACATTTGGGAAGTTAAGAAAATTCAAGGGGTATTAGAGGAGGGGCATCAGACACCGCAAATCCCTTTTAAAACTTATTGCTCAATCAGAAACTCCCTCAATTGAACTTCAAATTACTGTTTTGTAGGATTTATTTGCTGCTGGGATCGACACTACTTCAAGCACAGTAGAATGGGCAATGGCAGAGCTTATGCACAACCCAAAGAAATTGGCAAAAGCGAAACAAGAGCTTGAACAAGTTCTTGCCAAAAATGGCAACTTTGAAGAATCTAGAATCCCAGAATTACCATATTTAAACGCAGTCGTGAAGGAGACTCTTCGCTTGCATCCACCTGTCCCATTTCTGATACCACGCAAGTCAGAAAACGACGTTCATGTTGGTGGGTTCGTAGTGCCAAAAAATTCACAGATTCTTGTGAACGTGTGGGCCATGGGAAGAGACTCTAGGGTGTGGAAGAAACCATGTTCGTTTGAGCCGGAGAGGTTTTTGGAGGGCCAAGATCAACATGAGATTGATTTTAAAGGTCGTGATTTTAAGTTAATTCCCTTTGGAGCTGGAAGAAGGATTTGCCCTGGATTGCCATTAGCAAATAGGTCAGTGCCATTCATGTTAGTGACTCTTTTGCATAACTTCGATTGGGTTCTTGAGAATGGTTTGAAGGCGAAAGACATGGACATGAGTGACAAGTTTGGTTTGACTTTGAAGAAGGCTCAGCCTCTTAGAGTTGTGCCTACTAGGCTTTGAATTTAATTAGTGCCATATAAGATCTTAATAATGTATTTGTCATTGATGTTTTTTTTTTGTCAACGTATTTGTTGTTGATGTTTAAAATGAATAAATAAAAGAATATGATGTTATTTGTAATATTGGCCTAATACTTTTTGCACATTAATCTCTAATAGTTACAGTTACTAATCTCATTCTATTTATTAGTCATTTTCAACATATTTCACACATACTCAGGAAAACCTTAAACAATATTAACTCTGACTTAAAATAATAATCCAAACAAGTTTCATGCATTTTTTAGTCATTTTTCATTTCAACTGACTTTTCAAATAATAATCTAAAATAGTTTTAGTTTAGAAAAAAAATCATTTTTACTACCATCAATCCAAACCAAATCACATTTTCCATATAACTTTTATCTCATATTACTTCTGCAAAATTTAGATAAAAAATAAGTTATTTCTACTGCCGCTAACCCAAACTTATAATAATTAAACATTAAAAGTTTAAATTTAAATGTGATAAAATAAATAAATTATTATTAAAAAATTTAAAAACTAAAGTGTTTAATTAAATATATTTAATAAATAAAATTGTATATCCATCACAATACATACATATATGAACATACTGAATATTAATTGCTAATTGAAGGTGCAATTAATGCAAAAAATCACAAAAAGGAAAAAAAGTTGAAGACGGTGTTTGAACTGCAAAAGGACATTTGAGAAAAAAAAACTGCAAAAGGACGCGTGGTGACGTACTGACGTTAGCTGTCAATAAATGCTAAAGGAATTAATTACAATACCTTCTTGTGTGGAATTATTGCTCGCAAAAAAATTAAGGGAAAATTTCCCGGGGCTTAAGTAACTAAGATATTTTCAAAAACTACTTAAAGAAAAGTCACATATTAGAAAATGCCATGTGTATTGATTCAGTTGTTAAAGTTATATTGATATAGTTATTAACATGCACATATTTAGTTGTTAAGATATATAGTTGTTAAAATGCATTGATTTAGTTGTTAATATTATACTGATATAATTGTTAAGGCTTCTGAAATAATACCCATATAGCCTCTAGGACCTTTTTTAACATGTGACTTTTCTTTAGATCTGTTTTTTGACAATATCTTTGTTATTTGGTCCCTTAGAATAATTTTTCCAAAAATCAATGCTAATGGTCCCCACCCACAAGAAGACCATGCGTTTCCTGACTTCCTGACTGCCTGCTAATCAATTGCGTGTCATTTTTTTTAGGGAGAATTCTTACCAAGGCCCAAATAAGGCCCAAAAATGCAAAAAGGGCCCCAACAACTTTTCTCTATCACAAATGGCCCTAGGGCCCTAATGGCTATTTGATGAAAGAATGGAATGACATTAATAACCTTAGATTAATAAACAAAGAAAGAGAGTCTCGCAGATGGTTTTGGCGCCCGATGAAAAAGTCAAACTCAAACCAAACATAACAACGCAGGGAGAGACGCAAGGCAAGCGAGAGGTTCTCGATCGTTTATATCGCTCAACGCAGGAGAAACCGATGTTCATTCTCGATTGTTCCCACGTGTGTTCGACCATCTACCGCATTATTCGAACTCGCTTGGTTTTTATTTGTTCTTGAACATATTTTTCCACTTAGAAGGTCAATCGGTTGAAAGGTTGGAGCTTGGCCAAATTTATGCTATTATCGGCTTGGAGATAGGTATGAAATACTAAGTTTTTCATCAAGATATCATCATCACCATTCTAGTTGGACTTTAATCATTTTAGGGTTGGGTGGAAAAATGTTGCTCTGTTTTTTGGGTTGAAAACATAGGGAAAGCTGTGTTAATGGGAAAGGGATGAAGCTGCTTTGGTGTAAAAACGCTGAAAAGGGATAGTTGTTAATATGACTGTTATAGTTGTTAATATGACTGATATAGTTGTTAATACAAGGTGAATGTAAAAACGTTGTAGGTTCTGCTTGTTTTTGGGCATGGAAACAAAGGGAGGTCTGTTTGTTAGGGGGAATGACTGAATGTGATAAGGCTGAAATGAGATTGTTGTAAATAGCTACGCTTTAGTTGCTAATGTGATCATTAAAGTTGTTAATACTAACTTTATGTTGCAGATCATAATTAAAGATGGCTAGTACTTCCGGGAAGAATCTATTATGTTTCTTCCATGTGAGGGCTAACATTGTTTGTGGGGAAGGACAAGAAAGTGACTATGTTGGTGGAAGGGTAAGAACAAAATGCATTAAAGAAGGAACAACATATCAGGAGTTGATCAGAATCATAGCGTCTTTAAATGGGAATGAAAGTACTGACATTTGCGTGAAGTTCAAACTAAGCATGGATGCATCTACATTTGTTGATCTTGTAGATGATGAAGGGGTTGAACATTTAATAAGGTATAATGAAACATATTGTCATGTGTACGTTGAAGAAAATGGGGTTAATGACAATAGACCGCAACGAAGGAATGTTCAAATGGAAGAGCAAGAAGTGTAAGTCTTGTTGTGTTAAGAAATATATTTTGTTCCTATATAAATTGTCATTACTTGGTTCTCATTACTTGCACTAATAATTGTTGTTTGTCGCAGGAGGGATGAAGTCTTTGGAGGTGCAGCTGTGTTGTCTATGTCTCCCCCTGAAATGTTCACTGAAACTCAAGACTTGCTATCATTGTCGTGTTCTTCACAAAGTGTACCATCAAGCATGCCTACAATGAATCATTCGAAATGGAAGGATTTGATCATGGGAGAAGGACAAATTTTTGCAAATGCTGTCACCCTCCGTGAAACGTTGTATAAATACAGCATTGCACACAAGTTTTCCTACAAATTTGTGAAGAACAAGCCCAAAAAGATAATAGTGAAGTGCAAGGTTGATGGATGTCCCTGGTACATGGGTGCGTATTCAGCGGGAGAACGTCAAGATACCGCTTTCCTAATCATCGAACATACAGAGGAGCACACATACACCATGCACAGGATACCCTTATTGTATCTCATCCGCCCAAATGTAGCTTGACATCATCGCTTGTAATTGATGGTGTGAGATGTAATATTGACAAGACGGCAAATGAAATTCGAACGGACTTGTATAGTGAGTATGGGGTACGGCTGAACTATGGTCAAGCATATAGGGCGAAACAAAGAGCCGTGAGGCAATTGCACGGACGAGTTGAGGACTCTTACAAGGTCATTCCTTGGTTGTGTGACAGACTCATAGAGAGTGACCCCGACACAGTTGCAAAATGGGAAGGGTCACCCGATGACAGATTTGAGAGGCTATTTATTGCATATGGTTGCTCTATTAAAGGTTTCCTAAATGGTTGTCGGGCAATACTATATATAGATGGATGTCATCTCAGTGGTCCTTATAGGCGAACAATGTTGTCAGCTTGTACGTATGATGCAGACAATCAAATGTTTCCCTTAGCATATGGCATTGTTAGTGGTGAGACCTACGATGATTGGGCTTGGTTGCTAAATAGTGTAAAACAGATTACAGGATCAATGGTCATAACAATTGTGTCTGATCGGAATAACTCCATTATTGGTGCTGTAAATGATATATTTGGCACCGAGAGACATGCATTTTGCTATAGGCATGTAAAGGAAAACTACAGTTCAGAGTTCCGAAAATCAATAAAGGGGTGACACGTACCTGCAGGAATAGCAAGGAGTTAGCATTGCATCTCCTTGATGCAATTGCGTATGCAAGGCCGGTTGAAGACTTCACTGTTGCAATGGGAAATTTGAAATCGTTCAATCCAAAATTGGCACAATGGGTTGAGACTCAGGGGGACGTTGACCGATGGGCTATAAGCAAGTTTCCGTTTAAAAGGTGGGATAACATAACCACTAACATTGCTGAATCATTCAATGCATGGATGGTGAAAGAGCGGAAGCACAACATTGGAGTGTTAATACATGAGCACAGGGAGAAGTTGGCTGCGAAGTTTCTTGCAAGCAAGATGGCTTTCGTCAATTGGAAAAATGGTGTAGGGCCTAACATTGAAAAAAAATTGCAGCAACATGTGAACTATGCAGAAAATATACATGCGACATATTATGGGGAGAACCAGTTTTTGATTGAAATTAGACACGGTGATGCATTAGGTTATGTTCTCGTTGACTTGGTTGCAAAAGAATGTTCTTGCTTAGCATGGCAAATGAGTGGACTACCTTGTCCACATGCATGTGCAGCAATTAAGAAACATAACGGTAGTGTGTACGCATTTGTTGATGATTGCTTTAAAATTGCAGCCCAAGACAAAATTTATGCACATAGCATGCGGCCAATTGCAACACATGATTGTCCATGTGTTGAGAAGCCAACGGTCACACAAATGCTAACTGAGACTTTCTTGGAGCCTCCACTTACTAAAAGGCCGTCAGGTAGACCGTCTAAAAAAGGAAAGAATCTCAGTTTCAAGACAAGAAGGTTTATCATTGTGGTAGATGCCATGAGGATGGACACACCGTCAAGACTTGCAAGAATCCAAATCCAAGTTGATCATTAATGTTGCCTTGCGTTTTTATTTTTTGGGCAATGCGCGTCACACTCTTTTGTTGTATATGTCTTTACATAGAAATGCACACCGTATTATTTTTGGAGATGGTGTGTGATGTTGTCATTAAGATTTTGTAGATGCTTTTGGTGTTGTTGTAAATGAAGGTTGGATATTATTGTCACAATTGTATCCAAGTCTCATTTATGTACACAGTGATCATAGTGTCTTGCAAATGTAAAGGACATTGAAATATATTTGTAGCTGTATATTGTTGTAAATGACCCCAGATATTATGGTAAATGACCACTGTTATTGTTGTAAATGACCCCTGTTATTGTTGTAAATGACCCCAGATATTGTGGTAAATGACCCCAGATATTGTCGTAAATGACCCCAGATATTGTGGTAAATGACCCCTGTTATTGTTGTAAATGACCCCTGATATTGTCGTAAATGACCCCAGATATTGTCGTAAATGACCCCAGATATTGTCGTAAATGACCCCAGATATTGTCGTAAATGACCCAGATATTATGGTAAATGACCCCGATATTGTGGTAAATGACCCTCGTTATTGTTGTAAATGACACCGGATATTGTGGTAAATGACCCCGATATTGTGGTAAATGACCCCTATTATTGTTGTAAATGACCCCGATATTGTCGTAAATGACCCCGATATTGTGGTAAATGACCCTGTTATTGTTGTAAATGACCCCGATATTGTCGTAAATGACCCCGATATTGTCGTAAATGACCCCGGATATTGTCGTAAATGACCCCGTTATTGTGGTAAATGACCCCGATATTGTTGTAAATGACCCTGTTATTGTTGTAAATGACCCCCGATATTGTCGTAAATGACCCCGATATTGTCGTAAATGACCCCGTTATTGTCGTAAATGACCCCGATATTGTAAATGACCCTGATATTGTCGTAAATGACCCCAGATATTGTGGTAAATGACCCCTGTTATTGTTGTAAATGACCCCTGTTATTGTCGTAAATGACCCTGATATTGTCGTAAATGACCTCAGATATTGTGGTAAATGACCCCAGATATTGTGGTAAATGACCCCAGATATTGTGGTAAATGACCCCTGTTATTGTTGTAAATGACCCCTGTTATTGTCGTAAATGACCCTGATATTGTCGTAAATGACCTCAGATATTGTGGTAAATGACCCCTGTTATTGTTGTAAATGACCCCTGTTATTGTTGTAAATGACCCCTGTTATTGTTGTAAATTACCCCTGTTATTGTTGTAAATGACATACACTGACATCGGCCCTGAAAAGAATAACAATCTGATAGTGTTGGCAACTATGACATACACTTACAGAGTTTCCAGTAACAAATATGTAGGAAAAAATCTCATGACAATCAGATATAGTAAACAAGTAGCAGTTGACACATTGAAGCTTAAGACACTTTTGCCTCAACTTTTTCACTATTATAGACATAATTGTCAAACTGTTTTGTAAAGTTAACATCAGTAGGAACTTTGCAAAACAACAAATGAAGGTCATCCTAATAAAATACAAAAGGAGTCATCAATATTCATGTGTCCTAACAACTATGCATCCTAATGTCTTTTCTTTTGTTTCTGGAAGTTCTCCATCAACGACAACACTTTTGCTTGATGCTTGTTGCTAGGATGGGTGACTAGCCACCACAACAACCCGACCTTCAATTCTCGAAGTTCTTCGTATGTGTAGAATGGCATTGTGTGCCCATCATCCCCTTGCACTGAGCCATCCCACATTTGTAACCATGTAAGCACATGAACCCCACAAGAATGCCCGAAATAAATTAGACAAATGCGTTCTAGTCGATCAGCTATCAAACTCATAATAATGGGTCGAAAAACACCGATAATAAGTAACATACGTGTCCGTTTGGACATGGACTTTAGCCCAGGTAACATCTTTGGGGATTTTGTGGTCATCTTGTAACAACTCCGGCTTGAGCGTTCGGAGTATAGCCAAGAAATGATTGCGCTGAAAAGGAAGTTCAAACAGTTAGACATGTTTACCAGTTTACCAAGAAATGATTATGCTAACAACTATACAAACTATACAAAGAATAAATGATTATGCTAACAACTATACAAAGCAGCAATAAGGAATTGAGCAGCAAATAAACGTTGGTAGCTGTTACCAATCCTCCGGAAAGGCTCAAATCAAAGAAGACAATAAAATGCAGAGACATCTCAATTGAACTTACCACTTTATTTGCCATAAGGTCCTTAGACTTCTCCAGCTCTGTTTTCTTGTTTTTCTTGGTTGTCTTAAGCGTTGGATTCTCCTTTTCATGTTGCATCCGATAATAAGTTCTTTGCTCAACCAAGGAGTCCAGCGCGTAGAAAACCATTGTTCTTGTATCCAGCACATAACAAAACCAGTGATTAATGAAGAGTGTGGGGCCAAATATGAAATCACAGTCACCAATGTTGTATCCAACATTTTCGGGAAGAATTTCTGCAACATTGGCTTCGACTGTCCATGTTCGTTTAGGATTAATCATTTTTTCCATAAATGAGGCTGTGAAAATATGTCTTTTGACAACACCACCATTCTCTAATTGGTCAGCCACCAATGTCTTCGCTACCATGCTTATCAGCTTCATATGGGAGAAATAAACCAACAAAAACATATGGTCATGATCATAAACCAACAAATATAGGAAAAGTTTATAAATCCAAAAAATGTTGTTAATCCAACTTCTTGGATTCAAACATTGTAGCTCTTCCCTTGTGAGGAAATAGTGATGCATATCCACAAATTCCCTAAATTAACAAATATGACAATGTGAATCCAAATTTGCATTTTGAGAAATGACAAGTTAGATTTATGAAACGGTTACTGAAACTTACTCATCAGCCTCATCTCTCGTAACGGACTTTGTGCACATCTCAAATAGGGTGTCTTTCTCATCGTATGTCCTCTTCCCCTTGGACTTCCGCTTTGGGTCGATCCACGGGGATTTCAAGACGCTACTAGGAATTACTACCCTCTGAGACCGCCTCAATTCTAGTCCAGTTCTTTCACCTCCTGTCCCCCGCCAAGACCACCATCCGCATGAGTAGGTGTCTCCTCTCCACATTGAGGGTCTTCTTCAATGTCAATAATGTCATCTCCCTCAACTATGTGTTCTCCCTCCTCTATGTCATGTCCATCCCCATCGTCATCTCCCTCAACTATGTGTTCTCCCTCCTCTACGTCATGTCCATCCCCATCGTCATCGTCAGACTCGTCGAAGGTAATTGGCTGATTGGTGGCAGCATCACCTTCATGCTGGCCTTCTTCATACAATGTATGCTGAAGCGCCAGCATTTCTTGTTGCAAGTTGTATTGCAGCCGTGCGTATGTCTATCGCACTACCTGAAAAACATATATGTCTTATTACATAAGATATCACAGCATCAACATTTTCAAATCAATAGGTTAAAGGTTAATTGTTGTGACACATTACCGGGTGTGTAAGCATGGTGTCAGGGTCAAACGATGTTGATGGAGGGACTGATGCCTGAGGAAGTTGCTGACGAGGCTTGCTGCGAAGAAGGACACCTTTTTTACTTTTTTCTCCACCAACACTCTCCTCTTCACATTTTTGTCGGTCCAAAAGGCCATAGGCGACTGATGTGGAGAGGGTATAACATCACCCAATGGGAAATGTTGGAAACAGAAGAGCTGCAGGAAAAACGAAATCAAACAATTAGTAACAACAGTTTATACATTAATGAGTCTGCTGAACTTGCAAACATAGTAAAACACAACTTACCATGAGGAAGTATAGGCAACCGCCCACGCTTCGGTTTTTATTGTCTTGGACTTCTGGGAATCCTTCTTGAACTCTTGTATCTCTTCGCAGAGTTCTTGAATTATGAAAAAAGACCAATCAAATTGGGCAATTGCATCCTTAGTAACCGCCATCAGCTTCAAAAGACGGTCACTAACATATACGGATGAACTGGGTGCCAATAGGGTACCCAAGGCGAACAAGACAAATAGGAACTCAAAATTTTCATCCAATTTGTCTTCCAACCAGTCTCCAATCTTTTTGTAAGCAATACTTTTGTATACACTCCTAAGGTCATTGTAAATGGAGTGCTAGTCGTTTATGTTTATTTTTATGGGCTCCCCCCGACAAGGAAGACCCATCAATTGATGGACATCTTCTGCCCCTATCACTCGAGTATCCCCCCTAATGCACACTTCCTTTGTAGGTGAATCAAAGCAGTTCATATACTGGGCACATAAGGACCGGTTGATCTGTCGGCAACTAAGATCAACCAACCCATCAAACCCGATCACCTTTAGCCTTCTCATCGCGTCGGGTCTTCGCTTCAAGTTGTTGCAAACTTGGAAGAATGTGTTTGGGACACATCTAGTCTGAAAGGGCACCAAATACTTCTTCTTCTCGTTCACCGGGGCTCTCAGTTGTTTAGCCCTCTTTGTGTATTCAGCCTTTTCTTTACCACTTAGCCTCTTCCAGGCTTCTGTCACTTGTACACTCAATTCGCCTCTTAACTTAGCCTTGCCCTTGCGTGAGGCCGCGTTTTTTTTGAAGAATTCTTCTGTGAAAAGGTTGTACCCAGAGAACCTTCGATCCCTTTGTTCTGATTTGGACATTTTTTTGCTTCTAATGTTACACCCTTGTTGCTCAAATACCTACAAAAAATTGTAAACAAAGTTCATTTAGAATTACCATTCATCATAATTAACTAATATCATAAGATGCAACTTGACATGCAAGTGGATTGTGATAGATATTTCAGTACAATCAAAACAAACAGCAAGAACATTAAAGAATAACATTAACCAGTTTATGCATAAGATTTAAACTCAAAAATTTTTTTTAAGTAAAACTTTAAATGCATTAAAAAATAAAAAAAATATAAAGGGAAAAACAAGACTAGAAATAGCAAGGCTGAAGTATATTACAATAAACAAAAGTTAAATTCCAAACACACCAGCAAAACAACACAATTAAACAAATAAACACATCTGAATTCGTTTCTTCCTGTTACCTTCTATTCTTAAAATCAACCTATTTTCTTCCCTATGTCAATATATTTTGCTATAATTTTAACAAATTAAAATTTGCTATTAGTTCTAACAGTTGTTTTAAAAAGGATGAATAAAGCCCATTCTTGGAGAAATGCAAACTTCAAGTTTCAGTTTGAATATCCTTCTATCACTGCCATATACTATTGATCCTTGACATAAACTTAACTTTGAAATGATTCTTGAAGTACCACAGTGATAATGTTTTCTTCCCCTCCAATGTTTTCTTCCACAATAAAAACGGCCCTCCATTCTTGGATTTTTCTTGAACCCAATTCAATCCAAATATTATTTTTCCTCTCAAAATTTCAAGACAAACAATAAGAAACAACGAACAAAAATCCGCTATATAGATTACTCTAAACAATTGCCGTAATCAAAGATGGTATTGGATGATATAACAATATACGCTTCCAATCCTAGTATTTCTTTTCCTCATTGAAAACTTGAAATCCGCTGCATCGATTACTCCAAATAATTGCCATAACCAAATAAACTCAGATGCAACTATAGATCTTAAAGATAGTCAAAACCCATAAATCAAACCAGGGCTTGATAACACCACATACGGATGACGCCACATAGAAAAATCATGCAAGGAGAGAAAGAAAGTAAGAATTAGATGGAGAAAAGGCTTACTCTTGACAAGTCGAAACTCAGCGATGATGCGATCGAGTAGCAAGAAGCTAGGGCTTTGCACGGTACCAAGAGACGCAGAAGAGGAAAATATAATTGGGGAATAATGAGTCGGCGGACGCGTATCCGTTTTATCTATTTATGGATCCTGATTCCGGAGTGAGCCGATTTCTTCTATTTTCCGGCTGGCAGACGCAGAAGGTATCGATGCTTGGCTTTGATATACTGAAAGATTGTGGGAGATGTATGAATGCACACAAAAATTAAACCTAATCCCCAAAAAGTTCATAAATTTACCAGCATTATATTTCTCTTAAACAAAATGGGCGAAAAAACCTAATCCCCAAAATGTTACCTACAAGCGAACCACGACGGCGACGGCGACACACACGAAGACGGTGACGGCGACACACACGAAGACGGTGACAGCGACACACACGAGCTTCAGAAGGTCGATGGAACACAGTGAAGATGGCGAGTCAGCGTCGAGCACAGAGAGAGAGTCGGGCGAGCGAGGAGATGAGGGAGAGGGAGTGATTTTGAACTGGTGATTTTCAGAATGTTTGTTCCCTTTTTTTTCAGATTCAGATAGGGTTTTTTGGTCATTTCCCTTTATAATAAAATTGCAGAAAGGGCCCTAGGGTCATTTGTGATAGAGGAAAGTAGTTGGGGCCCTTTTTGCATTTTTGGGCCTTATTTGGGCCTTAGTACGAATTCTCCCTTTTTTTATATGAAAATTTTAGGAGAAGGGTTAGACTCACCTGCAAGGAATTTAAGATTAAAAGTATGCATGCTTTCACCTTAGCCTGAATTATCATTGCTTCGTAGACCCCTAAGATGCCTCCCCAGCGCCTTGACCAATTTTAAGATCGAACCCCCTCCCTTTTGATGAGAGTGTCTAATCCTTTTACTAGTTGAACCAAAAGACAAAAAGTATCAAGTGCGTGTCATGTCAGTATTAAAAAAAAAAAAAGTGTGTCATGTGTGTCAGAAATTTTGCTGCTTTCCAGTGGTGGGCGCTCTCGAGACACTCTAAATTGTGACTTTTCCCATAAATGGATTTTTTAGAGAAGCCCAATGTATTTGACCTTACCCAAACACACAAAAATATGCTTTTTTTTCTGCAACTACAATGCCAAACACGCTGTAGAGGGCATGTAGGAATCCATGATGATCTCAGGTCAAAGGGCGTTGTGACGCGGTTATACATGAGAAAAGCTTGACTTATTCCATGCAGCTTTCTCATAGTGGGTCGGTCCAACACCTTGTACTCTTACAAGTGCCTATGACTTTGACTTGTATCTCCATACTCATCAAAGTCAAACTGGTCTTATTTCATCTTCGCTCCCGCGGAGATGACCGACTAGGGACATTTAGGATAATCTATAAGATATATCCAAGGATCAATTATCACTATAAACATGCAAATGAAATGATAACTAAAGGAGAATACTTTAAATAACATTAACATTTAAAGTACAATGACTTGCCCCTAGGGCATAATTTCCAACAGACTCCCACTTGCACTAGGTGCAATCATTAATTACCCTAATTCCCATTGCCCTAACATGACGCTCATGTTTTACTTGTGCAAGCGGCTTAGTAAGAGGATCAGCGACATTGTTTTCTCCTGGTATTTTGCATAATTTTTGTATCACCTTTATCATTGATTTCTCTGATAAGATGAAATCACTTGAGTATATGGTTGGTCCTTTGATGTGACCTAGGCTCCTTGGTCTACGCAATAGCGCCGCTATTGTCACAGAACAAGTCTATTGGATTTGAGATGGTAGGAACCACCCCTAGTTCATTAACGAACTTACTAATCCAAAAGGCCTCCTCAGCTGCATCCGATCTTTGCTATATACTCGGCTTCTATTGCAGAATCAACCACGTTGCTCGCTTAGAGCTCTTCTATATTGGTTCGGTCCAACCAATTGACCTACGTCTAGTCCCCGACTCTCGGGATTTCTCACTATCAAGATTGATTACACACTCGCACTCAAGAGTAATTCTCTCTCTAGAACTTACTCCCTTTTACAAGTTGTAATCAATAACCCTAATCTCCAAGTCCCCTTGACTTGAGATAACTTACAATAAATGATTTACAATCAAGAAAAACTCTCTAAGAGTGGATATGATAAACACCGAAGAATGAATGTATCAAAGATACTTTACAACGAAAACTCAAAGAGTAGATGAAACTTTAATGATTTTCGTTCTTGCACGATTGGTTGTTAGAGGAATTGAATGCATCTCTATTTATAGGTAGAGATCATTAAATGACTGTTATAAATCCTCATATAACCGTTGGAGAGATTAGAGGATGATTAATGAAGGTTTTGGTCTTCTTCTCTCTACTCTTTGGTTGATCCAGCTTTTCAGAAATTCAGAGTTGACTCTCTGACTATTAATCCGTTGAGGAAGCAGTTTGCTGGATGTAGAAGGCAAACATTAACTCCTACAAAACGTGTGGAGAATGTTTGTCCAAAAGCATGCAAGGTTTCTGCACTCTTCATTTAATGTGCTGACATGCTTTATGCTTTTTGCTCAATCTCCATTTAATCCTGTCTAAATCATCTGAAACTCACTAACAAACTGATTAAACATAGTTAAGAATAGTAATGAGTGATGATACAAAGTATTGAGATCAAACATAAGCATTTCGTAAAATCGTTCTATTTGAAATTCAAATTTCACGATGGAAACTCGAGTTAGTTCATCCAAACTCGAGTTTTCATGCTTCAGTGTTCTTTCAGTAAAAGACTAAAACTCGAGTTTTCTCATTTCAGAGACAAACATCGCGATTTGGCATTTTGGACAAGCTTAGTGAACAGTGCAAAACTCGAGTCATTAAGTGACTAACTCGAGTTTTGGACTCTTGATGAAAAATCATGTTTTAGTCCAAAATCTCAAAACTGGAGTTTCCAAATCATAACTCGAGTTTTCAAATGTTCAAATTTAGTAGAGCTTCTCTGCCTGCCCAAAACTCAAGTTTCCAAAACTTAACTCGAGTTTTCTCATTCGTTGAAAACTTTGAAAACTTCTCTGTAAGGCCGAAACTCGATTTTTAAAATATTAACTCGAGTTTCCTCTTCTATGTGAAAACATTGAAAAGTTTGGTTGATTTGAACACAGGAGTTTTTACATGGTCAGAGATGAGCATTGTTCTCAGGTGATGTAAACTCGAGTTTTCTAAAGTAAACTCGAGTTTCCATAAAACGTTGGAAACTTAGAGAACTCTCTGTTTAACCTAAACTCGAGTTTCCAAATGGAAACTGGAGTTTTGGTTTCTTTGAAAAACTTGGTTGCTCTCTGTCTTGTCAAAAATCGAGTTTCCAAAATCAAACTCGAGTTTGCTTTGTTCAGCGAAAAACTTGAAAGCTCTCTGTAAGGCCAAAACTCGAGTTTTCAAATCCTAACTCGAGTTTGCCTTTCTTTATAAAAATTTGAGCATTTCTCTGTCAGGCCAAAACTCGAGTTTCCAAACTGAAACTCGAGTTTGCCTTTGACAGTAAGTTTTTCAACTTACAAAGACAAACTTCATCTGTGTTTACAATTGTCCATTATCATCAAAACCAATAGAGAACTAACATTCTCCCCCTTTTTGATGATGACAACACTTGTAAACCAGAGATTCTTCATTTTTCAAAAGATGTGAGATTTAAAGAAGGTTTTTACAAAGTGGTTTGAAGCATGCTATAACAGTTATATATTTGAGTAATTTTAACACAGAGATAGCAGAAGCGATTGACACATAACAAGACATTGCATTTCAACTTAAAAATTTGTTCTTACATAGACCAGAAATGCAAGAGTACAAAATTCTCAAACCAGACATACAAACTGAAAAATAGAATCAAAACAACTAAACTAAAATCTAAACTCCTTCCTTCAACTCAAGATTGCTCTTTTGGCATATCTTATTTCTCTGGTTCTTCTCCCCCTTTGTCATCAACAAAAGAGGATGGAGCTGAGATCGAAGGATCATCGGAAGGGGTTGAGATCTTGACAGTGGAGGCAGGGGATGGAATTGGGATTGGAGAGACAATTGGGGTATGGAGGATCTCAGTGGTTGGTGAAGAGACAGGTTCAGAGGAAGGTGCTATAGGAGTGGTGAAGGCAAATGATGGTGAGAGAGGAGGGGAAGATGATTCAGCCTTCATTCCAGTAGGAGTCCCAAATCCAGAGGTAGAACCCATGTCGATCTTTTTGATAAGGGCATTCAATCGATTATCCATGTGTTCCTGAGAGACTAGCAAGGTAGCCAATGAAGCATCGTGATCGATCAAATGATTGGTCATATTTGAGAGCTCAACCTTCATTGCATCCTGAGTTCCAATCATTGCTGTATTGCTTGTCATCATCTCAATGCACAATCGATTCACTTCATCTTGAATGCGAGTAATCATATCTTCAAAAGCTTTATCTACAATCGCTTGAACCCGGGCATCAAAATCTGATGGAAGAGAGGACTGAGGAGGAGCAGATTGGGCTTCTTGGGCTCTTGATCTTGTAGGGGCACGAGATTCACCTGACCTTTCAGCTTCGAATAAAGATATTGCGTATCAGATTTATTTTGAACTGAGATATCGGATCTCATTTTAAATTAAATATAAGCATATCATATCTTGATTTAATTTATAAATATAAATTAAATCTGAAGGCATATTAATTCGGATCAAGTAGTTAGATTAGATCTGTTGGACAGATTTAATTAATATTATTTAATCCAAATTCGAAATTAATTAGATTAATTTTGAATATTTTAATACGACATATTAGGGTTTTAGAAACCCTATAACAGATGCTAATCTAGTCGTATTAAAAACTACGAATGAATTAGACGGCCGCGAAACACAAAAAAAAAAAAAACCTAGAGAGAAAAAGAGAGAGACGCAAGTAGGGATGGAAATAGGCCAGGCTTTGGCTAAATAGGCCTGAGCCTGTAATGGTGGTAGAAGGCCTGAGCCTGGGCTTGAGCCTGAACGCAGGCCTTTTTTTAGGCTTAGGCCTGAGCCTTCATAAGGCCTGGTCGAGCCTGAAGCCTTTTTAAAGGCCTACTTACAATGTAGGCCTTTAAAAAGGCCTCATATTGTAGGCATTGGAGGCCATAAATAGGCTTTTGTATACTTTGAACCTATCAAAACTATATAAATATAAACTTTTAGTAGAATATAAGAATGAAAAATAATAAATATTATATTATTTATATGATATAAATATAATTATATTTATTTAATGTGTAAACAGGTCAGGCCTGAAGGCTTACAGGCCAGGCCTTAATAAAATAGGCCTGACCTATTTACACATTTAGGCCTTTAAATAGGCCTTGGCCTGGCCTTTTTAACAAACAGGTCAGGCCTGACCAGGCCCTAAACAGGCCAGGCTGTAGGCCGCCTGATAGGGGCCTGGCCTATTTCCACCCCTAGACGCAAGAATACTGAGGCGCTAGCACTCTGCCATCAGTGTTGGAGGCCGTTCGTGTGGATATCGGTAGAGGGAGAGGACACGCGAAGTCAGCTCCTGTCTGATCGAACAAGAAGGCGTTAGCCCACGTGATCAAGAAGCACGGATAAAAGATGCCACCTCGTTCGACACGTACGACATCTCAGGCGCACAAGGATCCAGGCGCAAACGCGAATGATATGTTGAACCCTCCGCATAGGTATGATTCGAAAACCCTAAATCCAGATTTAAACGATATTGAGCGATCCGCCTAAGGGATTCGTTAATAAATTTTATTCCGCTGCGTGTACGGATCCCAACACCCACAACTCCTAAGATGGTCAATGAACTCTTGGCTCAAATATTCACCACCCCAATCGGATCGAAGGGCTTTAATCGTTTTGCCAAGGTGGTTTTGCACTTCATTTTGGAATATTTTGAACATTTCAAAAGATTCAAACTTTTGTTTCATTAGATAGATATACCCATATCTACTAAAATCGTCTATGAATGTAATGAAGTACAAATGACCCCCTCTGGCAGATGTATTCATTGGTCCACACACATCGGTATGTATGAGGCCCAATAAATCAGTGGCTCTCTCACTGTGCCCAGTAAAAGGTGCCTTTGTCATCTTTCCCAATAAACAAGACTCACATGTGTCAAATGATTCAAAATCATATGAGTTAAGAAATCTATCTTGATGGAGTTTCGAAATGCGTTTCTCATTTATATGGCCTAGACGACAATGCCATAAGTAGGTCGGATTCAAATCATTTGACTTGAACCTTTTAGTAGTTATGTAATAGATATGTCCATTCAATTTTCTATTGTCCTTGAGACCCTACATTTATTCAAATGTGAGATCCACATGTAGTATCTAATACCCATGTTAAGGAAGTGAAAAAGCGAATATCTATGCATAGATACTTGAAGCGATAGCCCCGCTATCCTTCTTGTTCTTTTCCAGATCTTCGAGGTAGAGTTTGCAATTTCTTTTCAAATGACCAAGTTCATTGTAAAAGAAGCAGACTCTATCCTTCGGAGGTTTTTCCTTCTTGGCTTTCCGTTTCATACCCCTTCCTTTCGAACGGACAAATAAGTACCGGCCTCTTCTTAAGGCTCACCAGCAATTTTGAGCATCCCATGCGGTTCGAAATTGATTCCTCCATGTTGTTCATGTTGTAATCCATGACAAAGTTATCATAACTTCACGGGAATGAGTTCAAGATCACATCCGTAGCTAACTCCGGGACATGGGGAATCCAAGCCTCTCAAGGTGATCAATGTAGCCCTTCATCTTCAAAACATGAGGACTAACCGATGCACCTCAGCCATCTTGCAGGAATGAAAGGCCTTTGTGGTCTCATACCTCTCTTGTCTTGCCTGTTACTGGAACATTTCCGTAGGATGAACAATCATCTCAGAGGCCTCTACATGTTCTAGATCTCTATTGAGGTCTAGAAGCATAGTGACAAGCATCAGGCATCCTGGAACCAAAGAGTCATCCTTATGCTTCGTATAAGCATGAATCTGAGCTCTTGGATCAGCAGCTGCAGGCTCGTCAGGAATGGGTTGATTGATGAGATACTCTTTTCTTTCGTGTTTAGGATCAACACTTAAGTTCCCAAACATGTCAATAAAGTTTGTCTCATCGAGTTCGTCCTTCTTAAGGACTGATCGCATTGATGGTGTTGAAGTATTACTAGACTACATGATTCTACAACTAAAGATATGCAAAGTTTAATTAATAATCTCCCACTGAATTAAGAACCCTCATTATAATTAGTGGGCTAAGATCCATATTTGGTTTAAATTTAAGTCCGCTTTGCAAAGACGCTTAAATTAAGTTATTTAGGTAGGCAACGTCTTTGCCAATTACATCACATGTAACTCTTAGATCTTTATGGGATTCGATCATCATATGACTTGACATGTTTAATCCCATCTAATGCCTTGAGATCCAAAACCGTTTTGATAATCTCAATTAAGTCCAGACAATAATGAATATTGAGTATCACCATTACTCACTCTTGTCTCACCAAGATAACTCATATGCATCCACTTTGGTGGAACATACAAATGAGCGATCTAGGTTTTGACAAGTATTCATTTATTGATGGCATTATGACTTAAGATTTTATTTAGAGGGTATAATTTAATTAATCCTATTAATTCTACTTATATGAATGCAATCACTATTGTATCTCATATAATATCTAAATTAATTATGAGTGATCTAATCAAAACATAATTAAAACTCTAAATTAATTATGAGTGATCTAGTCAAAACATAATTAAAACTGTGACACAACATGGCTCACACTTAACCTAAAATCCTCTTAAGCCAATGAGAGGACCTCTCTAAAAACAAAAAGAAATACATCAGGAGAAACCTTGTTTCAACATACGAGGGGAGTGAGATGAGAAAAGAATGTACATCAAGAGCATTTAGAGAGAGAGGCATGGCTCGCAGGCCATATTTAAAATTTACAACAATTGTAAAACTCTAGAGCCATGTTGTTCAAAATACCCAAACGTACAACATTTGAAAGGTTAAATTAAAACATATATTAATTCATACAATTATGAAATAAAATATTATGATTAAACTTATCATGATTTAAATTCTCTAATTTATATTATATTATATAATAAATATAATATAATATCATAATTTAAATTCTCTAATTTACATTATATTATATACTATATATAATATAATATCATGATTAGAATTCTCTAATTTACATTATATTATATGCTATATATAATATAATATCATGATTTAAATTCTCTAATTTACATTATATTATATACTATATATAATATAATATCATGATTTAAATTATCTAATTTACCTTATATTATATACTATATATAATATAATGTCATGATTTAAATTCTCTAATTTACATTATATATTATATACTATATATAATATAATATCATGATTTAAATTCTCGCGCTACTGACAATCAGCCGGGGTCCCTACTTGGAACCCGTAGAAACCCTAACGCGAGTTTTTGAATTTAAACACATTATTGGATTTGGATTTAACCATATATACATCACATATATATAATCCCATATAAACCCTATCGCGTATGAACGTTTTAAATGCATATAGGATTCAATTAATCATATATCGATTTAAAACACATACATGGATTCGCTTAAGCATACATGTATGTCATACATAAACACATGTATAAAACCTAATTTAAACGCTCCGTCGAGTTGGCTCGATGCCACTTGTTGGGATCCGTACACGCAGCGGAATTAAAAACTTACGAATCCTATCGGAGGATCCATTAACGATGTTTAAATCAAGGTTTAGGGTTTCCGAGTCGTACCTTTGCTGAACAATTGGACTGGTGGGCTACCTTCTCGATCAGCAGAAGTTGACTCTTAGAATCGCCTTCTTCTACCGGTATCCACACGAACAACCTTCAGAAACACGAACGGAAGCGTGCTAGCGCCTCTGAACTGTGCGTCTCACTATTTCTATCTAGGGTTTCTCGCGGTTTTCTAATACGCTCGACAAAATGTCCCATAGGTTTTTCTAAACCTAGCAGGCGTATTATATTCAAAATTTTGAATCTGGATTAAAAAATATATTAATTAAATCTATCGATAGATCTAATCTAATCTATTTATTTAATCCAAATTAAAAGCCTTCAGATTTCATTTATCTCTATAAATTAAATCCGAGAAATGATATCTTTATTCAAAAATTAAATCTGAGATACAATATCTCTATTTGTTTTAGATATTTAATTTATCAAATAAATTAAATACAAACAAATATTATATAATAATATTATAATCATTATTAATTAACATTATTATATTAATTTCGAATTTAAGATTGGCAGTGGGCCAATACTGTACCAGCCCACAAGTCGCAAGCGGCCTCTAGCAAGACATTGCGACTACCCAATTCATATGGGGATCGATGATACGATACAACCTATCGTACAACCATGTCACGTCCCTTTTGTCACGCGATAATTTGGTCAAGGATGAGGCATGGAGAAAGTCAACTTCCTGTTCTTGACCATTACTTTCTCGATTCTTGAGTAGTCTAACAATTGAAATGGAAACTCCTTTCCATCGTAGTATGGCCATACATTTCTTAGACTCACTCATCGAGTTATCTCTCTACAAATGTGAGGGACAAATTCCATCTTGACCATTCACATTCCTCTGCATGAAAACCACTGATTCCGATCCAAGCCTTTATCATCACCCGGTCAAAGGTGACTTTTGACTAGGTCAAAGACCAGCGACTCATCATGTAGGAATCCATGATGATCTTAGGTCAAAGGGCGTTGTGACGCGGTTATACATGAGAAAAGCTTATGACTTATTCCATGCAGCTTTCTCATAGTGGGTCGGTCCAAAGACCTTGTACTCTTACAAGTGCCTATGACTTTGACTCGTATCTCCATACTCATCAAAGTCAAACGGTCTTATTTCATCTTCGCTCCCGCGAGATGACCGACTGAGGACATTTAGGATAATCTATAAGATATATCCAAGGATCAGTTATCACTATAAACATGCAAATGAAATGATAACTAAAGGAGAATACTTTAAATAACATTAACGTTTAAAGTACAATGACTTGCCCCTAGGGCATAATTTCCAACAATCCCTTCATGATGATCATTTCGTATGCTGGGTTCATTATCCGCTTCATTTTCTTCGTTCATGTTCGGAAGAACTCTTGGAAAAGGAGTGCCTTCAAGAAGACCATAATTTGAATGAATTTCCTTATCAATATCAATGACCATTTTTCCTTGGAGAGCTACATACCACATTTTATTTTCCTGATCGGTGATATAGAACACTTGTTTCGCCTAATCTTCCATAATAAAAGGTTGATCTCGTAAAACTTCTACTATTGATATCGACTAATGTAAATCCTTGTCGATCGATGTGAACACCATTATTGACATTAACCTACTTGCATTTGAAAATAAGAAATTTAATTTTAACATAGTTCACTTCCCAAATCTCGTCAATAACTCCATAATAAGGCATGACTGCCAATTTAGGCTTCTTGTTTTTCGAACTAGAGAAGTGCATAGATTCAGCCTCTAACATAACACCACTGTTCTGGACGGTGCTCCTATCATCTAGGGACTTCGTGTAAAATGTATAATCATTGATCACATACGAATTCCAACTTATGACATTAACCTCAGGACCACATGCTAGCCATTTGATTGTATCAAAAACACATTCCTCTCTCAACCTTTTGTTTGAACCAGTTTGCAAAAGTTCTCGTTATGCTCCTTAATTTACCTTTGTTCAGTCATTCGATGATTTTATTTCCTTACAACTTCTTTATGTGCATCTATATTGGCTTGAACTTCATCAACATTATTCAAGATGTATAAGTGGACTTGTGACAATTCATCAGGATCCATACTTTTTACTGAAGCCCCTCGTCTACTCCTTTCACCATGGTGACATTTAGGAAGCCCAATATGTCTTACTTTTGCCAAATAATTTTGACAAAATTCCATGGCTTCTTCAGAAACATATTTCTGAACAATTGATGCTTTTGGCCGGTATGTGTTCTTCACATACCTTTTTAGGAATTTCATAGATCTTTCAATTGGGTACATCCGTCATAAATGGATAGGGTGCACAAATTTATCTCCCTCACTAGATGAACAATTAGATGAACCATGATGTCAAAAAATGTAGGAAGAAAAATCTTCTCAAGCTGGCAAAATATAAGATAGGGATAAGGGTCTTATTTGCCATGGAAGTTTTCACTCAGAAGCACTCAGCACCCAGAAGTTTTTTTTGGAGCAAAAATGCCCCGGAAGTTTAAAAACGTAGCAATCTTGCCCTTCCGTTAATCTTGATCGTTAAATTGTTGCTCCAATTTGTAAACTTCTAGGGTAAAATTGCTCCTAAAAAAACTTCCGGGGCAAAATTGCTCCATTTTGATAACTTCCATGGCATTTTTGCTCCAAAAAAAACTTCCGGGTGCTGAGTACTCCTGAGCGAAAACTTCCATGGCTAATAAGACCCTTATCCCTATAAGATATCCTTCATTTTCCAATTCATCCAACTTTTCAATCTCAAAAACTTTACTACAAACTGCATTGAAGAAGAAACAAAGTCTAGTCAAAATGTGTTGAAGATAATATCCGTGATGCCTCGAATAGCTACTGGGAGTAGCTATTGCATTAAGACATGACAATCATGAGACTTTTGGCCTACTAATTTCTAGTCCTTCATCGATACAAGCCTCTTAAAATTTGAAGAATACCCCGAGGGAACTTTTGTGCCATGTAAACACTTACGAAGCTTCTTTTCTCATCCTTAGACAAAGTATGAGAAGGTCGGGAGACAATAAGTTCTCTTACTATATGGTCTTGGATGTAAGTCTTCGCATATTCTCATTGCTTGCAAATCCAATCTTGCCTTCTCACCATCCTTGGAACTACCTTTTATGTTGAAAAGCGTGCCAACAATACTATCACATACGCTTTTCTCCACATGCATGACATCAATACAGTGTCTCACATCAAGATTGCGCTAATATGGAAGGTCAAAGAATACAGATCTCTTTTCCCATATATTTGTTTCTTTTCTACTCTTTGCAGTTTTACCGAAGATGACACTGATATTTTTCACCTTTTCATAAATTTGCTCCTCAGTCAATGCCACTAGAGCATCTTCATACTCTTGGCCACCAAAAAAAGCTCTCTTTAATCGACGATATGGGTGGCCCGGTCTAAGAAATCTCCTATGTCCAAGATAAATCATCTTTCTTCCATGTTGAAGTTGATGCTAGCATGTGCCTTCTTCACAAACCGGACATGCTTTATGGCTTTTTACACTATACCCTGACAAGTTACCATATGTTGGGAAGTCGTTTATAGTACAAAATATCATGGCTCACATTTTAAACACCTTCTTCTTGAAAGAGTCAAAAACATCGACATCTTCTTCCCAACACTCCTTCAAGTCATCGATCAAGGGCTTAAGGTAAACATCAATGTCATTTCTGGGTTGTTTTGGTTCCAAAATCAGCATAGACAACATGATGTACTTTCGTTTCATGCATAACATAGGAGACAAGTTGTAAATAATCAAGAGTACAGGCCATGAACTATGTATACTGCTTAGACTACCATAGAGATTCATGCCATACATACTAAGGGCAACCCTAAGGTTCCTAGGTTCTTCGCTGAAGTTCGGAAATAATTGATTTATTTTCTTCCATTGAGAAGAATCAGCCAGATGTCGAAGCTTTCCATTAGAAATTCTCTTATCTGCATGCCACCTCAATTTTTTTACATCATTTTCATTAGCAAACAACCGCTTAAACTTTGGTATGATTGGAAGATACCATAACACTTTTGCAGGCCCCTTATTTGATTTGTACCTTGGGGTTTCACATACCGGACACTTATGCTTCTCTTCAAACTATTTTCTATACACAACAATTGGTATTTTTACACCTGGGGTATAGCGGTGTCTCAAGATCACTGCACATATTACCATATGCATGTGATTGCTCAAAAGCTTCTTCTCCTACATCACAAATAATGTCCTCTATGCGATCATCCATATCCATGTCATTATCATCAAAGGCCAATTCTCCATGTTGAGATGCACTTGACATTTTTTCACCATGCCATACCCATACTGCATAAGTCTTACAAAATCCTTCATAAATTAAATGTGTGTATATAACTTCAGGACTTAGTCGCCTCTCATTCAAACATTCTATACAAGGGCAATAAAGCTTCTCATTATCATCATGGGCATTTCGTTTAGTAAATTCTATAAATTCCCTCACCCCATTTTGATATTTAACACTCGTCCGTAAAGCATTTACCCAACTGCGATCCATAGTAAAATTCCTATAGATGGAAAGATTTAACATACATTATCGGATTTCTTAAACTAAGCCAATTCTAAATGTATATGCTCATATCACAATGAATCCAAGAAGAAAAATAAATGCATGACGAGGACAATAAATGCATCGCATGAAGGTCTTCAGGACTCACTGTACCATATAAATTCAAATGCTTTTCTTGAGGATTTCTTCACTACAAACGTCATTGTTGCAAAGACAACAAAAGTAACCCTAAAAACATTTTTTGGTCAGTTGGGTAGGTCTTACGTGCAAATATAATCTTGAAAATAAAATATTCATTAATAAAAGAGGAACCCACGAGAACATTTTATCGATTTCGTTCAACCTATGAAAAACACAGAACGATAAGTAGAAAAATAAAAAATTTATATAACCGAAAAACCTCTTACAACTTGGTGTATTGCCGTTTAGCTAAAGAACCAAAAAGTGATAAGCTGACTAGCACAAGCTTGTTGAGAGAGCAACACGAAGCATCGACGAAGCAACACATTGGAGACAGAACATGAGTTATCACTTTCAGCACGACAAGAGAAGTTTAGGGAAGGAAATTTAATTTTTTGCACGACAAAGACATGTTTTAGCGTTTTGGGTCCGGTCCTAAAGGTATACATTTAATGTTTTGTATTCATTTAATTTTTAAGACCGGATGTTTATAAGAATCCGGTCCTAAATTTTTCATATTCATTTAATTTTAAGACCGGAGTTTTATAAACTATCCGGTCCTAAAAGTCAAATACTTTTTAGACCGGTTACTTATAAAGTATTCGGTCCTAAAGATCCTCATTTACATTACGAAGAACAAAAGCAGAGAGGATTATATTGGCTTTGGCGAACGCAGCAACGATTAAATGAAAATAAAGGAAAACTGGAGAATAAGCTTCTTTAATTACTGGAGAATATGAACAAAAAGAAGATACAAGTGCTTAGTTCTTAATGCTTCTTACATTACCGGAGAGTATGCACGTACAAAAGAAAAATAATAAAAACAAATTGAAAATTATCAACAACAAGAATCTGACTAAACATCCTAAAGCTTATTATCATCTAATGCCTTGGTGACATCGGCATGAAAAACATTAATTTCCTGTCGGAGATCAATAGGTTGTTGTCTTATGTGCATTAGCCACAGTGCATCATTAGAGGAAAGAGGGGAGGGGTGAGCGGTAGGTGTGCTGGGGCCAAGAGGTTGGCGAATATTGTCAGAAGGCTGGAGAGGGGGAGTGGAAACCTCTTCATGGTCTGAAGGCTGGAAGGGGTTGACAATCTCTTCATCATCTAAAATAACAATGGGTCCAACGACCCGAGACTCTTCCATCACAATAGAACACACTCTCACTTGAGGCAACCTTTGTTTACAAAAGGGTTAGTGGGAGCACAGTTGTATTTCTAGTGCTTTATGTTGATGATAGCCTACTCATTGGGAATGACATTCCTACCTTGCAAAGTGTCAAGTGTTGGCTAGGAAAGTCTTTCTCAATGAAAGATTTAGGCGAAGCCACTTACATCCTAGGGATCAGGATCTATAGAGATAGATCCAAGAGGCTGATAGGCCTAAGTCAAAGCACATACATAGACAAGATACTGCATAGATTCAGTATGCAGGATTCTAAAAGGGGTTACATGCCCATGTCTCATGGCATTCATCTCAGTAAGGATTTGTGTCCTAGTACACAAGATCAAAGAGACCGCATGAGTAAGATTCCATATGCCGCCGCCATTGGATTTATCATGTATGCCATGTTATGTACTCAACCGAATGTCTCATTTGCCTTAAGTATGACCGGCAGATATCAACAAGATCCCGATGAGGGTCACTGGACTGCTGTCAAGAGCATCCTGAAGTACTTAAGAAGGACAAATGACTTATTCTTGGTATATGGTGAATTGGGTGATGAGCTCTGTGTAACTGGTTACACAGATGCGAGTTTCCAAACTGACCAAGATGATCTAGGATCGCAATCTAGATATGTATCCCTTTTGAATAGCCGGAAGAGCTCTAAGCAGAGCACTGTAGCTGATTCTACAACAGAAGCTGAGTATATAGCAGCATCAGATGCAGCTAAGGAAGCCGTTTGGATCACAAAGTTCATCACTGAACTAGGGGTGATTCCTACCATCTCAAATACAATAGACTTGTTCTGAGACAATAGCGATGCTATTGTGCAGACCAAGGAGCCTAGGTCACATCAAAGGACCAAGCACATACTCATGCAATTTCATCTTATCAGAGAAATCAATGATAGAGGTGATATAAAAGTATGCAAAGTACCAGGAGAAGACAATATTACTGATCCTCTTACTAAGCCGCTTGCACAAGCAAAATATGAGTGTCATGTTAGGACAATGGGAATTAGAGTAATTAATGATTGCACCTAGTGCAAGTGGGAGTCTGTTGGAAATTATGCCCTAAGGGCAAGTTATTGTACTTTAAACATTTATGTTATTTAAAGTATTTCTCCGTTTAGTTATCATATCATTTGCATGCTTATAGTGATAACTGTATCTTTGGATGTATCTTATAGATTATTCTAAATGTCCTTGTTCAGTCATCTACGCGGGAGCAAAGATGAAATAAGACAAGTGTGACTTTGATGAGTATGGAGATACGAATCAAAGTCATAGGCACTTGTAAGAGTACAAGGTGCTGGACCGACCCACTATGATAACGCTGCATGGATTTAGTCATAAGCTTATCTCTTGTATAACCGCGTCACAACGCCCTTTGACTTGAGATCATCATGGATTCCTACATGAGATTCGTTGATCTTTGAACTAGTCAAAAGTCACCTTTGACTGGGTAATGATAAAGGCTTTGATCGAGATCAGTGATTTTCATGTAGAGGAATGTAAATGGTCAAGATGGAATTTGTCCCACATTTGTAGAGAGATAATACTAGGCCCCTCGATGAGTGAGTCTGATAAATGTATGGTCATACTACAATGGAAAGGAGTTTCCATTTCAGTTATTGGACTACTCAAGAATTGAGAAAGTAATGGTCAAGAACATGAGGTTGACATTATCCATGCTTCTTCCTTGGCCAAATTATCGCATGACAAAAAGGGACGTGACATGGTCGTATGATAGGTTATATCGTATCAATAATCCCCATATGAATTAGGTAGTCGCAATGTCTTGCTAGAGGCCGCTTGCGACTTGTGGGTTGGTACAGTATTGGCCCGCTGCCAATATCATGTGGGCCTACAGGGTCGCACACAAGAATAGTCCAACACGAGCTATAGTATCTCAGATTTAATTAAATAGACAGATATCATATCTCAGATTTAATTTTTGAGTAAGAGATATCATATATCTGATTTAATTTAAATTGAGATATAGTATCTCAGATTTAATTAAATAGACAGATATCATATCTCAGATTTAATTAATAGAGATAAATTAAATCAGCAAGCTTTTAATTCGGATTAAATAAATAGATTAGATTAGATTAGATCTATTGGATAGATTTAATTAATATACTATTTTAATCCAAATTCAAATTTCAAGATTAATAAGGATTAATTTTGAATATATATAATACGCCTATTGGGTTTTTAAAAATATACAGGACATTTTGCAAGACGTATTAGAAAAGCCGCGAGAAACCCTAGAGAAAAAAGAAGAGACACAAAGTAAGAAGGCACTAGCAAGCTGCCGTACGTGTTGGAGAGCTGTTTGGTGTGGATACTTGTAGAGGGAGTGGATTTGTAGAGTCGGCTCCTAGAGATTGATCGAGCAAGAAGGCGTTAGCCCACGAGTTAGCAAAGGACGCATACAAGTTCGTATAGGTACGGTTTTTCTAATGAACCCGATTTAAACGCAGTTGATAGATCCTCTTTGGGATTCGTAAAATTTTAATGGATGAAATCCTTCCGCTGCGTGTACAGATCCCAACAATTAGTCCATTTAATTGTATATTAGAGCACGTGCAACAGAGCATATGACCAATTCGAACAAACTACTATACTGGTAAAAGTGTTAATAATCAAAAAGTAAAAGTTCCCGAAGGGTTAAGGGTACAGTCATCTAAAGATAAAATACCAAAATATAGATACAGTCCTCCCAAATATAAATACAAAATATATAGGGCATTCCCTATTCTTCGATATGCTCCGATATGCTCTACCTTTCAAAAAAGGTACTTATATCTCAGGCACGATCCCCGAATAACCTCAAATCAATAATTGTCAGTTTCACAATCGACTCCTAAAACCTCAACATCAATTAGGCTAAGGAATCATATTACCTCAACAATACCAAAAATATAAACTAGGATCGTAATTTATATTCCTAGTTTAAACCTCAAAATATTCTAATAACATCAACATTATTCCCAAGGTTCTAATTCCATCTCAATCATCAATATCACAGGGTATAATCTAATATCATTCTATTACCTCAAGGTTAATCATTAATCCTCAATCATACCCGAACATTCTGACAATTCAGTATCGATTAATATCCACAGGGTTCCAATTCTCAAGTATTGGAACCTTAATACAACTTAATCACATTTATCCTAGGCATTAATTCTGCTTAAGATCATATTCAAGCCTAGTCTCAATCATATCCTTACTCAATTTAACATCCTCATAGCATCTCTAAGGATCACCATAAGTAATACCTCAAAGTACTAAGGCCTTAATTCAAGGAAAACTCAAATTCCTATAATACTTCCCAAGAGGTCACCCATCCTAAGATTTTCCTCGTCTAAGCACACTTAACCTTAAAGCTTTGATAAGATTTGGGGATCTTAATTATATCTCAACTTATTATCAAGATCCCTCAACAGAGTCTACATTCTGTGCCCTCTCAACTATCCCCAAAGTATCAACTTTCAGAGCCTAGACCCTGCTCCTTGGGGTATATCTCTACTGATCCATTTCCTGATACAACGGTTAGTCTCCTCTTACTATAATGCCTTCCTTCCGTATTCTTAAGTTACTCTTCTTTTCAATTTCATTTCGAGAATTTAATTCAGACCCTGATTTTCCATATCAGAGGTCCCAGTCAGCAGCAGAACCCACATTCCGTGTTGTCTCATCCATCTGTGGAGTTTTACCTCCCCGGAGCTTAACCCTCTTCCTTAGGGTATATGTCTTTTCTACTTTATTTGTCCAAGATTATATCAGCACCCTTAACCATCTCAAATTACTTTTTACCAATACTGTCCAAACCAGGCTCTGATACCACAATTGTTACACCTCTACCGACCCGCCCTTTCAGGTGGCGGGTAGTGTGATACCCTCTTATTTATTAAATCCAACTGCCACACCCTTCAAATAATATTTCAAAGATCAGAGCATTATAGCACAACGCAGTGGCAAAACGATTTAGGCATAGAATATTGATAATAAATTACAAATCTTGGTTACAAAATGTTAGTGTGGCAAAGCAGAAATACTACAATATACTGATAAAATAACAATTTGATTACATACAGGAAATTCCCATAAGGTTTATACACATTATAGACAGTTAAATTATTACATTGTTATCCTTCAATTCTTCGGCATTCCCTCCACTGGTTCGTCTTCAATTAACCTTCCTTCCAAGATCTCATGTAGCACTTCTTCCCAGTGCCCACCTGCTAACTGGTAGTAAAGGGTGAGATTCTGGGGAATCTCAGTAGCAGACAATACCGAACAATGCATGCAGGATAAATGCTAGTGTATGAAATGCTTGCCTTGCTTAGGTTCATGCCAACATAGTGACATTTCTGCATGCTTAATGCTTCTTGCATCATACTCATGGCCATAGTAAAATTAGAAACAGAGCTACAACCATTCAAATATGTTAAACATAAACAAGAAAGTATAGCAATCATACACATTAACACACAAGCAATAATATCAAGTACATGCAAGTAGGGTAAGTCCACTACCTTAAAAACTAATGTCCTTCCTTGGTTTCCTCTTTTTCCAACCATCGGGGTTGCTTGAAGCTCTTTCCCTTCTTTTCATGGACCTTATCTTGACTCTGCGATTGGTTTGGAGATCTAGCAGCACCTCCACCATGTAGACATCCCCAAACACCTCATATCAAGAATCTGGAACCGTAGAAACGTTGCTTTCGCAAAAAGGAACAACATTAGAGAAGGCCTCGGGAGCTAAAAACACCAATCAGAGGCGAAATCGGCCCCACTTCTTCTCCCTCTCCCTCCTCTCTTTTCCAAGTTTTGGCTAAGAGTGGCCTAAAGACAAATAAGGGGGAAGGGGTATATATAGAACATGGGTGCGTTCCAGAATGCGCCACGTGTCTAGTCCAGAATGTGCCACGTGTATGGGCCAGAACATGCCACGTGTCCTCTTTGCGTTGGACCAACATAAAAGTAGCTTTATGCCTTGTCATGATGATGAGACACGTGTCATGCTCTTGTAGCACTGACTCAAAAGCTATGTCATAATGAGGGGACACGTGTCACATTTCCATTTGACCAATAAAAGTAGCTTTTGACTTGTCATGATGGTAGAAACGTGTCATATTTCTATTGGACCAACACAAAAGTATGTCATAATGAGACGACACATGTCATGTTTCTATTGCACCAACACAAAGTAACTTTTTCACTTGTCATGATGAGTCAACACGTGTCACATTCTCATTACACTGACACAAAAGAAGCTTTATGCTTTGTCATGATGAGGGACACGTGTCATTATCTTATGGTGACGAGTCAAAAGCTATGTCATCATTAGTTGTCATTACCTTACTTTATTAAAGTCACTTTATCGGTGCCTACTTATGATTGCAACACGTATACCGAGACCTGCCAACTGACACCAGGTTAGACTCTGTATATGTGGGCCTCCACATGGCGCCACATACCGATGTCATTTTCCAAAAACGCAAGGCATACCTGACTGTCCTGAAAATGCCATATACTTACTTATACCAACATATTTTCGCTCAACTAATTGTCCTATACCTCAGGACATAGTTGGGTGGCATCTTTTCCAACCGGATTTACACCGTGTGGGTCTTCTGTGCCCCTTTTTCATTGAAACTTTAATTCCACGGCTTATACATACTAAGTCCACTAACCCGTATAGCCGAGTTACTTAGTCCCTCGAGAGACTTCCTATCCCTCGACATTCTTGGGACTATGCTCGAACTGGGCTTAGTCGCCTGCCTTTTATAGGCTTATTCCCAAGTCTCTAAACCCAAAATTCAGGATATTATATTGAATAGTCTGGAACATGATTCTCAACTGAGAATTTCTTCATTTATTTGAAAAATAACTTACTCAAATGAGCTGGCCGACATAGTCAACATCAAACAATTCCAAAAAAAAAGGAAATTGAATAAAACATAAGCACTGAACTTGGACTCAACTGACACAGACCCAGTCTATTCGCGAACAATAACTTAGACATGAAACTTGGATTTAATTGTAATAGACTCTCAGTTTATCCATATTCCACGTTCTATTAATTGACTTCTTTTCTAAGGTCTCCAACATGTAGGCTCCTTTGTCAAGCTTTTCTCTAATCCGATAAGGGTCTTCCCAGTTAGCAGCAAGCTTGCCATCTTTGGCATTTTTATTCCTGACGTTAGCTCTTCGATGCACTAGGTCTCCTTTTTCAAATGACCGGGGCCTTACTTTTTTATTCATCTCCTCGCTTTCTTGAAGAGTCTTCATTCTTCTCTATGACAACTGAACTATCTCGACAGGGATCATTGCCTCGCATCCATAGGTCAACCAGAATGGAGTTTCCTGAGTTGATGTTTGAACACTGGTCCTGTAGCCCCACAAAACATAGTATAGCTGCTCAACCCAGCTGGACTTTGCATCCTCCATCCACTTCCTTAACCCATTAATGATTATCTTGTTTGATGCTTCAGCTTGACTGTTCGATTGAGGGTGCTCTACCAAAGCAAAATGGTGCTTGATGTGGAACCCAAACATTACTTCTAGGAAACTCTTATCAACGAATTGGGTTCCGTTGTCTGTCACTACCTTAGCCGGGATCCTGAATTGGGAGATAATGTTGTGTTCAAAAAATCTCTGCACGCAAGTCGAGGTAATGGTCATTAAGGGTTCATCCTCTATCTACTTGGTGAAATAGTTGATGGCTACAATGAGCCACCGTAATTGTCCTGGAGCCGCTTTAAATGGTCCCAGTAGATCCATGCCCCATTTGTAAAAGGGCCACGAAGCCGAGATATATTTCATTTCTGCCAAAGGGAGCCGATTATTTTGGCATGCTTCTAATAGCTACTGCATTTCTTAACAAGATCCTTTGAATCCGCCTCCATCGTCGGCCAGTAATAGCCTGCCCGTAGTGCTTTCCTTGCTACAGGTTTAGCACCCATGTATTGGCCATTGATTCCTTTATGTATCTCTTCCAAGACATATTCGACCTCTTCCGAGTTTAAGCACTTCAGCATTACAGCCGTATACACGGCAACGTCTCGGACCAACTTCTTAGCTTCGATAGAATCATCAGGAAGGATTCCTCATTCTAGATAGTCTACGATCGATTTTCTCCAGTTTGTTGCTGCTGAGATAAATATAACACAACTCGGCTTTGCTAGATTTTGTTGAACCACGGTTCTATCGTTTCCTAGGCTCTTCATACTTGCCAATTTCGACAAGATATCGGCTCTTGTATTTCCCCTCTCAGAATGTGAGCAACGCTCACCTGTTCAAAGCCGGACATCACCTCCTTCACTTTATTCAGGTATTTTATTAGCAAAGGACCTTTTGCTTGGTATGTCCCCTCGATTTGTGCTGCTACGAGCTGTGAATCAGTTAAGACCTTAACTCTCTTGGCTCCATGCTCTTTCTCTTGGATTAGCCCAGCTAGCAGTGCTTCGTACTCAGCTTGATTATTCGACGTCAGGAAGTTCAATTGAAGAGAGTGCTCAATTGCAACCCCTTCCAGGCTTTCGACTATAATTCCAACTCCACTTCCTTTAGCATTTGACGAGCCATCCACATACACTTTCCACATCCTTGCATCTTCATTTACCACTTTATTTGCCAAGGTTAACTCCATCACAAAGTCAGCTAGTGCTTGCGACTTAATCGCATGTCGAGCTTCATAAATGATATCAAACTCGGTCAGCTCTATGGCACAGCTGATCTTCCTGCCGACCAAATCTGGCTTATGCAGCACTTGCCAGATTGGTTGACTGGTTTGAACGACGATCTGGTGTCCTAGGAAATAAGGACAAAGTCTTCTTGCTGTGGTGAGTAGGGCAAATGCCACTTTTTCTAGTTTTTGGTACCTTAGCTCTGAGCTCTGTAGGGCCTTGCTTACGAAGTAATTTGTTACCTGAACATTCTCTGTCTCCCTGACCAACACCGCGCTTATAGCCTCTTCACCTATAGACAAATAAAGGAATAATACTTCTCCAGGTTATGGTTTGGATAGGACTGGCGGGGTTGCAAAACACTGCTTTATATTCTCGAATGCGGCTTCACAGTCCGGGTTCCAACCTCATTGTGCCTCCTTCTTTAGCATTTTGAAGAAGGGAATAGCATTTTCTATCGACTTTGGTAGAAATCTAGTTAAGGCGGCCAACCTCCCGGTCAACTACTGGACTTCCTTCATGTTCCTTAGAGCCTTCATATCCAACACAGCTTTGCATTTATCCAGATTAGCTTCGATTCCACGGTTCGTTTACAGAAATCCCAGGAACTTCCCAGCCGGGACTTCGAATGCACATTTAGCAGGGTTCAACCAGATTTGGTATGCCCTCAACTTGTCAAAGGTTTGTTCCAAGTCTTGGACATCATTTGCTGGGTCTGTTGACTTGACAATCATATCGTCGATGTAGACTTCTACATTTTGGCCGAGCTGGTCTTCAAAGACTTTGTTCATCATTCTTTGATACGTGGTCCTGACATTTTTCAACCTGTACGACATCATGTTATAATAGTAATTGGCCTTCTCGGTGATAAAGGTTGTCTTCTCTTGGTCCTCGGGGTACATCGCTATTTGGTTGTATCCAGAATATGCATCCATGAAGGATAACAATTGGAAACCGGATGAGTTGTCGACTAACTGATCGATGTTGGGCATCGGATATGAGTCTTTGGGACACACTTTATTCAGGTCGGTGTAATCCGTACATACTCTCCATTTTCCACTTCATTTCTTCACCATAACCACATTAGATAACCAAGTGGTATACTGTACCTCTTGGATGAATCCGGCATCTAACAACTCTTTGACATGTTCTTCTAAAGCCTTCCACCTTTTAGGTTCGAGTTTTCTCTTCTTCTGCACCACCGGTACTAATCCCAGACGAATTGCCAACTTGTGGCAGCAAAATTTTGGATCAATCCCGGGTATTTCTGACGACCTCTAAGCAAAAACATCCTGGTTCTTTTTCAAAAATTCCTCCAATCTGGCTCTTAGCTCCAGATTCATCTTCTTGCTGATTTTCGTGATTTGTGAAGGCTCACTTCCCTACACTAGGTCCTTCAACTCACCTCTGGCTCTGGTCGTAGAATCTCCGCTTCCTTTCGCATATCTAATTCCACCATACTTACTTGCCGGCCTTGCTGACTCCGCTTTCCCTTACTCGCACTCCTATCTCCTTCGGAAATCCAGGGTGGGGGAGGAAAGTTCGCCATCACCTTCTTTGACTGTTTCAAAATAGCACTGACGAGATTATTTCTGATCTCCATTGATAGTAACAACTTTGTTCTTGCTACTCACCATCTTCAGCTTCTAATGCTTCGTGGAAACCAACATATCCCAATTGTGAATAGTAGGCCTCCCCAATATTATGTTATACAGAGAAGGGAAATCAACAACGATGAACCTTACTCGCTCTGACTTGAATGCCTCTTTTTTGCCCAGAGTTAATCTGAGATCGATGTACCCCTTGGGAGGAGAGTGTTCTCCATTAAACCCTATGAGGGTTGTTTTGCACGACTTCAAATCTTCTCGGTCGAGGTTCATCCTTTTGAAAGCATCCCAGAGGATAATGTCTGTGGAGCTTCCGGCATCTATGAAAACCCTCTTAACCCGACAATTTACCAAGGTTACCGTAACTACTAAACCATCCTGATGGCCTAGAACTACATCCTTCAAATCTTCCTTAGTGAAACACAATAAAGGAGGTTCCAGTCTGCTAGAATCTTCTTTAAATTTCTGCCGATCTCTTACTGAAAGGACCTCTCTTAAATATTTCCTCCTTTGGCTTACCATATCTCCACCTTCTCCCATAGCTCCACTGATCACATTACAATCGAACTCAGCTTTTGGAAATTTGTCGTCATCGCTAAACAGTTTTTTCCGCTTCTCATCTCTTTTTTTCTGTTTCGGAGCTGGGCTCTTACTACGGCCTCCTTGTTTGCGCTTGTTGTTCTTATGTCCCTGAGTTTTTATTACAGTCGTAATTTACCCTCTCGGACAAACTTTTCAATAGCATCCCCGAGTTTCCAGCATTGACCCATAGTATGTCTCGACCCATCATGAAATGCACAATACAGGAACTGGTTTGTGCCAGCTTTATTATATGAGGGCCGAGGTCGTTCCACTTTCTTCATCTTTGTCAGAGCTACCTCCCTCCAAACTTGGGATTGCAAAACATTCAAGGGAGTGTACTTATCATACTTCGCTTTCGCTTCATACCTTCCACCCCAGGATCTACTATCTGGGTTTCTTCCACGAAAGTCTTGCTTATGACTCTCGGGTTGTTCTTTGCCTCTCGAAGGTGAAATTTGCCTCCTCTCCTTTCCCGTGGCATTGGCAATCTCCATTTATTCCACCTCCAAATATTTCTTTGATCGAGTTCTAAAATCGATCAAGGTCTTGATGAGCTCCTTGTAAAGTGACTTAGCCAACAGAGATGATCTATCCAGGCCAGCTACGAGTAAGTGCACATGCACACTTTCTTGCAGTCCACATACTTGCAAAGCAACGTCTTTAAATCGATCTAAATACTTTTGGAGTGTTTCCCCAGGCTTCTGCTTAATCTTAGAGAGAACGAACTCAGACTTCGGTTGTTTCTTGCTAGTTGCAAAATTCAACTCAAACTTCTCTCCCAGATCTTCAACCATCGTTGGTCATGGGAATCAAAGTTTATGGGTCGCCATGGTCGGCGCCAATGTTCTGTATAAGAACAACATATGTCTAAGCCGATGGACTAGTGTATTGATATTGGATCAAATAACTACTCCAAGTATCTATGAGGTAGATACCTAGGAGAAGGATGGATCACTGTGCACAAATATGGCTTTCGCCTAAGGGGATGGTGTGTGTGCACAGTGACGGTAGAATATTAACTTGATAGGGAATGTTCATACCTTAGGGTTTACCTCTTATTTATAGAGTTTACTTGTAGGGTTTGGACTCATGGGCTCTGTGCGCCTTGTAGCTCAAGTCTTGTGCTACCATATCTAGGTCAAATCCCTTGATTGAGATCCTCCCTAATTATAGCCTTGATTATAGGTTAGTTAGGATCTTCCTTCATCATGGGTGGATCCTGATGCAAATTGCCCCTTGTTGGGTCATTCCGTAAATGGGCCTAATATAGGTCCGTAACAATAACTTTTATACTCGTTTGGTTATAGCTATTTAATATTTATAAGGTATGCTGAGAAGATTTTGTTTGATCCTATTTATAACTGATTTTAATATAAAAAAATTTATGTGAATGTATAATTATACTCTTTATTTATTATTGTATACACTTTGTTTTCATGGGATCACTACTAAAAAAAGGCTTATAAGACCGCCACATCTAGATCTCTCTTGGCGGAAATAATTTACAAATTATAACTGGTGGCATTTTGTAAATATGCATGCAACTTAAGACATGTCGCACTTCCACACGATCTAAATAATATGTTTAGACCAGTTATTATTTCATGCGGTCTTGATCCGTATTAAATATTATGAAAATTTCAAAACTTAAATTTATTTAGATTGGTCGCTAATATATCCAATTTAAACAACCTTTTAAAGACCGTTGTTTCTTTACATAGTCTTAAATGTTTCAGATTTATTCTTCAAACGTCATGTCTATTTAAACTCATCTAGTCATTTCGTTTCTTCAAAAAATTCTTTTAGGCTCACTCTTATCTCTTCTCAATCAAAGTTAAGGAGAGATGCATCAGAACTCTGTCAGTTCGTCCTCCATTCCCTCTTTCAATCAAAGTTGTGCCCAATTAACACACGCACGCACGCGCGCCACGTTCTGCGCCTCCAGGAAAAGATATTAATGAAACATTTTCAATCTTTTTATGTCTTTTAATCTGTTACTATTATTTCCTGTTGATCTTTATTTTGGAAAAGATATTAATGAAAAAGTTTCAATCTTTTTATGTCTTTTAATCTGTTACTATTATTTCCTGTTGATCTTTATTTTTTTGTGTTATAGATTATTCAAATCGTTTAAGTTCTTAAGTTTCAATCTTTTTATGTCTTTTAATCTATTACTATTATTTCCTGTTGATGATCTTTATTTTTTCGTGTTATAGATTATTCAAATCGTTTAAGTTCTTGTTTAAGAATTTTGTTTCTTAAACTTTATTTCTAAAAATTACATTTTAAAAAAAATTACATATTAGACCAGTTGTTTTTAAAAGGCAGCCTAGTTATCTCTCTCTCTCCCTGTTGTTGGGATGACCTGGTATTCCTTTCCGTGGGGTTCTCCTTCTTTGTTGCTGTTGTTGCGCTCTTGTGTTCCACAAAAATTGTTTGCTTTAACAAACCCTTGTTAACCCTCTTTTGTAAGTGTTCTCTTACATTATCTTTGCTTATATGGACATTTTAATCGGTTGATCTTGATGCTCACTCCTTTTCTTTCTATGTCGAAACACGAATGCTTGCTCCTTTTTGTTCTTTGTTGAAATCTTGATTGAAAGTTCATATATGTTTGTCTTACATCCACATAGATGCTTGCTCAATATTCTCTTTGGTCGTTGCAGTTATTTTATGCAGATTTCTATTCAATTTTGTGTGAGAAATTTTTATATATGCTCTAATGATTGCATAATATATAGAAAATAGTATGAATAGCTTGATGAGTGTTTGATATGTGGTGATATATCACAAGGTTTGACCTGTAATAGGAATGAACATAAGACATGCATAATATCATAGAGGATGTGAAGAGCGCCGAGTTGATTGTTTTTTTGTAGCTACCAATTATATGTTTTTCTACTTCTTTTACAATTCATATTATTCTATTCATTACATATTCCTTTGAGTTGCAAAAAGAAATATGAAAAATATTATATAATTTGATCTAATATATAACTCCGTGTAATTAAAAACATGAGATGAATACAGTTGGAGGTTGCAGATATTATAGACAAGTTATTCCTTTTAGGTCTTGAAAAACGGAAAAATGCCTCCCTTCCAAAAAATAAAATAAAAATGATATTCATTTTTTGTTTGTTACTTTCTTATTTGCTCACTTGAGGGAGAAAAGAACAATGACATTGCTTTCACACAATCGGAGATCAATTGCCGGTGATCTTGGGGAAGGCGTGATAATGATTAAAGGCCACATGTGAATTGTACGTTCTGGAAACAATTGGCAAAAAGATATGAGCATGACATGACGAAGATGGGCTGTCTTCTTTTATCTACAATGTATTGAATAATTTGAGCAAAAAAAGTATTGAATAAGAATTTTAATGGCAGAAATTTAATCTTTTATAAAATAGTATCATAATTTCATATAAAAAAATCATATAAAAATATTAAAAATATTAAAATTTGATCTAAATATAATCTATAACAGTAGACAATTTAAAGTTGTAGTGACTTTTTTCCAAAAAAAAAAACCAAGTTTAATATATATATATATATATATATATATTGATAATTTTTATATTAAGAACTTCAATTTATTTAAAGTTATGCTTTTAAGATTTGAAAAACGAAAAAAATCTATTCATTTTTGTATTTATCACTTTCTTATTTGTTCACTTGAGGGAGAAAAGAACAAAGGCATTTCTTTCACAGAATCAGGCATCAATTGCCGGTGATCTTAGGGAAGGGGTTATAATGATTAAAGGCCACATGTGATTTGTACGGTCTGGAAACAATTGCCAAAAAAGAAAAGAGCATGACATGACGAAGATGAGTTGTCTTCTGTTACTTCCAGTGTATTGAATAAAAATTTTAATGGCAGAAATTTAATCGTTTACTCACTTCCCGGTCCTAATTATAGGAATACATTTTAAAGTTGGTTTTAGTAATTATAAGAATAATTTTAACTTTACAATTTTTTCTTATAATAAACTTATTTATAAATTATTAGAGCATTTATATATTATGTGTTATGTATGTTATATCTGGATAAATAACTCTAATATATATGTGCGTAGATATATAAATATATAAATTAATAAATTTAAAAGAAAAAAAAAAAAAGCTGAAATGAGGAAAATGCAGCAGCTTCTGTATAGTTTAAGCCCGAGGCCCTTTGAGGCCCTTATAGGGCCAATTTCAAATATCTCATCTATTTTAAGTTTGTATAGGCTGATTCTAAAAAATCTATATATATATATATATAAATATATATATATATATATATATATATATATATATATATATATATATATATATATATATATATATATATATATATATTGATAATTTTTATATTAAGAACTTCAATTTATTTAAAGTTATGCTTTTAAGATTTGAAAAACGAAAAAAGCTATTCATTTTTGTATTTATCACTTTCTTATTTGTTCACTTGAGGGAGAAAAGAACAATGGCATTTCATTCACAGAATCAGGCATCAATTGCCGGTGATCTTAGGGAAGGGGTTATAATGATTAAAGGCCACATGTGATTTGTACGGTCTGGAAACAATTGCCAAAAAAGAAAAGAGCATGACATGACGAAGATGAGTTGTCTTCTGTTACTTCCAGTGTATTGAATAAAAATTTTAATGGCAGAAATTTAATCGTTTACTCACTTCCCGGTCCTAATTATAGGAATACATTTTAAAGTTGGTTTTAGTCGTAATTATAAGAATAATTTTTAACTTTTGTCAATTTTTTCTTATAATACCCTTATTTATACTTATTATTAGGAGCATTTATATATGTGTGTGTATATGTATGTATATCTGTGTTTGTGTGTGTCAATATATATGTGCGTAGATATATAAATATATGTGTGTGTGTGTGTCTATATATATGTGTGTGTGTATGTTTGTAGATAGATCTATATGTATACACACACACACACATATATGTTTATATAGCAAAACCATTATTTCAATTAGAAAGCGTGAGAAAATGAAAATTGGTCAGAGAGAAATGTGGCGAGATTGTAATTCAGTTTTACTTATGTCATTTTAAATTTATGTAAGGGTATTTTAGGAAAATGAGTAAAATTAACTAATTTAACTCATCTCCTTAATCCCTCTAAAATCGGTTAAATAGTTCCTATAATTAAGACCGGAGGGAGTAATTATTATAATATATTATTTTATATTACTTTATATTATTTGATTTACTTCATATTATAATCAAAGTGGGAGGCAGCGGCGTGTGTATTCCAGAGTGGGTTGTAGTGAATTAGAACCGGAGGGAGTATAAAATAGTATCATAATTTCACATAAAAACCATATAAATAATTAAAATTCTAAAAAAATTGATCTAAATATAATTTATAATAGTAGACAATTTAAAGTTGTAGTGAATTTTTTTTTAAATAACCCAATTTATATGTGTGTGTGTAAGATAGTTTATAGTGATGATTTTTATATTAGTAACTTCAATTTATTTGTGCTATTTTGGAAAAAATTAGAATAATAATTTGGTAAATATTAAATCTAAATTAATAAAATGTTTATTCAATGACAGTGAAGGGAATAAAAGGTCAAAAGACACTACTAAATAAGACATTTTTAACGTCCGTTTTGAGGATCTTAAGCCGACTGTTTTCAGGGGTAGTCTATGTGAGTGTTGTTGAAAGTTTTAACAATAGATATATGTTTTTAAACCGTTGTTGTAAGTCTACTAACAACGATTGTTTTTCTAAAATAGTCGTTTAAGTTACACTTACAACGACTGTTTTCTTGGAAAACCGTTGTTGCAAGTCTCATTTACAACAACTTGATTAAGGAAAACAATCGTTTTAAGTGTGATTTACAACGACTGTTTTAAGAAAATAGTTGTTGTAAGTGAGCATTATAACGATTGTTTTTTGTAAAACAGACGCCAAAAGTCATTTTTTAAAAAAAAATGGAATTCGTATTTTCTTTCCACATCCTTTTTTAATAAACAACCAGAACAGAGAATAAAGAAAACTAAGTAAATAATAACCAATTCCGAGAACAAAGAAAATTGAGTGAAATCACATTATAACGCCTTGCATATATACAAAAGTTATCTAAACATGATTAATATGAGAATTTGCACAAGTTAATATTTTCAAGTATGTCCACAAGTATTTCTAAACCACTAAACTATGTAAAAAAAGACCTTTTATCGATATCTACACATTTTTCTATCAGTTGTAGAAGATGTCCCGCCAAAAGTTCTAGGATCACATTAATGTCTTCTTGTGTGTAGGGTTTCCCGTTACCAAAAATCTGCAAATTAAAGAATAACTTAACATAAATCAATCAATTTAGTGAAATAAGTAACAATTCACTTACAAGTACAAAAATGAAAATAATTTAAGAATGAAGAGATGATCGCTTATTCAAAATTTGAAGTAAGTCCACAAACAATCATGTTATACATATTTAGTATAACGTAGTATCCGTACTCAGTTTTCCCTGGTTGCTGAAGCTACTAAACATCAAAAGAAAATGGTAAAAATAAATAAAGACAAATATAAAGTGATTGTTAATTAAAGATCTTTAATTTAAACAGCTTACTTTTGGCCAATACCACTTCATGGTAGCAAGTTTAGTTTCGCTCCACCCACCCATTAAATAATATGTCTTGAGTGATCTATCATTAGAATGAAAAACATAAGACATTAAAAAAAAAAATTCAATTAAAAAATCAATGATTCACAAACAATTTAACTTGCATGTTGAAAAGGGTTTTTATCTCTTCGTTTGGTTTGGACCCAAGGAATCAAACCAAAATATGATGCTGATCAAGGGGCAACTATCATACCCTACCAATATATCGACATTCATCAAAGTATTTATACACAACTCAGTAATCAAAACAAAATTAGCACAATATACTGAGACAAAGCTCTTGATTAAATTGCAGTTGCATGCTTGTGTACTGGACTTTAAAGGAAATTGGGATCAATACTTACCTCTCGCCGAATTTGCCTATAATAATAGCTATCATGCTAGCATCCAGATGGCTCCTTATGAGGCTCTATACGAATGAAAATGCCGATCCCCTTTCTGTTGAACAGAGTTATCTGAGCGTGAGTTGTTCGGACCAGAAATGGTGGATGAAACTTCCGAGCAAATTAGTTTAATCAAGAAAAGGCTCCTTGCAGCTCAAAGCAGGAAGAAAATTTATGCCGATAAACGAAGGAGACCTCTAGAATTTAGTGTGGGTGATCATGTATTCCTGAAAATATCTCCTGTCACGGGAGTGGGTAGAGCCATTAAACGAAAGAAATTAAGTCCTCGGTATATTGGTCCTTTTGAAATATTGGTGAAGCGGGGACCAGTGGCTTATCAGCTTGCTTTGCCACCAAATCTGAGTAAATTACATAATGTTTTTCATGTCTCTCAACTAAAGAAATATCAACCGGACTCAAAACATGTTCTTGAGTATGAAAATGTTAATGTTCAAGAGGATCATACTTTTACAGTCGAGCCGAAGCGAATCGTTGAGCATCAAGAGAAGCAGCTCAGGTGTAAAAGTATTCCTTTTGTAAAAGTGGTCTGGAGAGGATTATCTCCTAGAGAAGCTACGTGGGAGACAATTGAGGATAAGCAGAAACAGTATCCAGAGTTCATGTCCAGGAGTATGAGGTACGTATAAGCAATTTCGAGGACGAAATTTATTTTTACAGGGGAAGAAATGTAACACCCCCATTTTTCATGTGCATTAATGTGAAGTTATTTGCATATATGAATTATGAAGTTATGTGTTGATGAATGTAGGTTATTGCGTGAAATAATCAGAATAAGATGTGGTCGTGGAATTACTTGTTTATGTGTAATAAATTTGGAAAAAAGGGATGAGAAGAAGTTGCATGAGTATTTTTAGGAAATAAGAGAGGAAAAAAATTGAAGCAAATTTAAAATTATAATTTCCATGAAATTGTGCCGTATATCTCATAATTATTTAGAATTTATGGGTACATAAGCATGGGTTATAAGTTAAAAAAGTGGGCTAAAATCATCCTAAGAGAGGCTTAAATTTTTGGAAACCCTAAATGTATGGGGAGTTAAACAACAAATTAGAAATGATTATAGACTAGATTACGGTGTTAAAATGGAAATTTGACATTTTGTTGGTTAGACAATGATTTTCGTCCAGCTGGATATATTAGTGTTTTGGGAATGGATTTTTGTATTTATGATAGCTTTAAAGTGTTTAAAATGATATTTTGTATGGGGTTAAACTTGGATCATAATTTTGGAAGCATAAATGGAAGTTTGAAGATCATTGGGGTGCTGTTTCTGGAATTGTCTGTGGAGTCAGTCACATTCTTCATGATATTTTACCTAGTAAATGGACTTTAAAAATTATGAAATTTTACTGGGAGAAATTAGACATCTCAACGATTAATTTGGTATATAATTCGTAGTTTTCTGAAGTTTTTTGCTAAGAGAAATAGATGTTTCAAAATAGCCCCTGAAAACTGAGAATTATTTCGGACAACAGGGGTATTTTGGGCTATGGATGAATTTTTGACTTGGTCTGACCCAAATGAGAATTTTTTGTTGAAAATAAACATATTAAGGGTCATTTGGGATTTGTAATCAACTCAAAAAGAGTTTTCTAGATTTAATTATGAATTTTTGAAGTTGGGCCTTTATTTCAGAAACTTTCAGATTTAGGACGAAAATTAAGAATATATAGGCCCAAATTAAATTCCTTAATAAGAAAAGGAATTTAGTGAGTATAGACACATTAATTGGACTTATTTTAATTTACCAAAGAAAATATTTATTGAGGTGGAATTAATTATATTTATATTTTATTATTTTAGGGATAATTGTGAGACCGCGAAGGTTATTTTTAGCTATAGTCGACTGCAAAGTAGTAACCTTAATCCTCATATACTCTATGTGACTTGTGTATGTGTTTTACCTTGAAATTTCATACATTTAGTTATCATTTAATTTCCAAGCGCTATGGAACCGGAACATGCTGTGTGCATTAAGGGCTTGTTGTGTGTTGTGCCCGGTGGTCTGTACTGTGTGCTATTAGGACCACTGCAGTCTGTGTTGTGTGCTATTAGGACTGCTAGTTCCGGAATTGGTTGTGTGCCTTGATACTGAATGTATGTGGTATTTGTTTATTTATGGTTTTTCTTACATGCATTATTTACATTTTATATGAGATTAACGGTTACTCTGGGATTCAATTTTTGAATCCCAGCCCCTTTTAAGCCATCTGACAGTTTATCTAGAGCGGAGCAGGGAGACAGAGGTAAGGCTTCGGAGCAGGGCTAGTGTGTTGGTGGATATTGATGATTTGCTTTTGGGAATTTATTTTGATTACCGGATGATTGTAGATTATTATTTTGGCCTGCTTGGGCACCATTATCCGGATGACGGTATATTTTGATTCCTCCGGGGAAGAATCTATCTTTCTGTATTTTTATCAGTATATTATTGTCTAAACCGATGCGTGCTCTGCTGCTTATACTCTGATGTGTGACGTGAGTTAACCTGGGAAAAATAAGCTAAAATTGAATAAAAGTAAATGATCACACTATCCGCCGCCCGAAAGGGCGAGGCCGGTAGGTGTGTAACACAGGTCTTGGAAGGATACCTGTCATTTTTCATATAGGAATACTGTTATAGAGAGCATATGCTTCTCATACATTGCTCCTTCATATCATATTTAGCATAACCTTCCTTCGTTTCCTATATGAGACGTAACTAAAACTTGATTTTATGGTTTTATATGATCATAACCAAACCTTAACCTTACTTGAACATATAAACATGAACAATTTTAAAGGATCATTACTATTGAATTTATGATAATATTACTTCCTAATTTGATCCCTTTAGGAATATGTGCGTGTGTTAGCAATGAGAAAGAAAGGTGTCGATTTAGTGTTACATCCCCTTAATTTATCCATATAAAGTAGTACGTACTACTGTTAGGAATGAAGAGTGAAGTTCAAAAAAGGAGGGAGATAATTCATTGACCAAAGTACTATGAAAATTCTACTTCATGACTCAGAATCACTCAAATTTATGGGTGCTTCCACTCTATTATGTTTTACTTACTAAGCCCAATTTTATGAAACTTTCAACATCAACGAACTCAAATTTCTCGTTAAAAAAAAAAAATCAACTCATACTTAAATATTCTAGCTAATATTCCACCTTCTTTTTGTTTGTTTGTTTTTTTTTTTTTGATACAAGAATATTCCACCTTCATTATGGCAAAATGTGCCGTGAAGTTTATCTTCAGTCGTTCCTGGCGAAGAATTCCGAGCAGCCCAGTTTTCTTTGGGTTGTGGCCTGTTGGAGCGTGAAGCCCAAGAACCAAAAGCAAATGTCTATGATCAAAGTTTTTGGTGACTAAACTCAAATTTATGTTACATTTCGATTGAAAGGCTTGTTTTTTTGTTAGTACGCAGAAGTTTAGCATGTATAAAAATTGGGCTGCAAGTCCTGGCTTCCCCTTATGCAGTAGTTTACAGTTAAAAGTTAAAACCCTCACCCCTCGTCTTTGGGCTCAACTGGTAAAAGGGTTGGACACTCTTACCAAAAGAAGAGGTTTCGATCCTGGAGTTGGTCAAGGCGCTGAGGGAGACATTCTAGCTCCTTGGTGCATAGGTAAACGCTTGAGGGTAATAGACGGTTCGCCCTGCCCAACATCAGTATCACCTAGGAGGAAATGAGATTTCGCCCTGCCCTTGGATCGTGGGTGAATCCAACCCCTTTCCTAAATTTTTTCATATAAAAAAAAAGTTAAAACCCTCCAACAAAGGTCATCCTTTGTCTATATTACTTTCTTCATTTTAAAATATGTGCATGTGTTAGTTACAACATGATTACTTTTGTTAAAAATAAATATGTTAAATAGTCAAAATTAATTGAAAAAAAGTAAATCTATACATGTGACACAGGTAACATTTTTAACAATTTCAAACGACAATTGTAAGATTTTTTTTAAAACCAATGTTAGGATTAATTACCTATATGAGGGGTGGAAATATATCAAGCATCTAAGCTATGGCCTAGTCTACATAAAGCTTAGCCTATTTAGCCTATAGGTCAGACTCAGGCTCAAACCTATTTTTAAGCTTATTTAGATAAACATATCAGGCTTATTTTCATAAGGCCTAGCTTACAGACTTAACCTATTTAAATTTTTTAATTTATTCTATGATATAATTCAATATAATATAATCTAAATAATTCTATAAATTATTTATAAAATTTTAATTCTAAATTTCACATCTCATCATTCACACACACACTCAACCCCTCGCATTTATTAATCATTCACCCTTACATCTCTTTTCTTTTATCACTCTAGATGGCAACACTAGTTCATTCCCTCTTTCTTGATTTATGTCGTCTTCTTAAACATAATCATCATTGTAAGTTTATTTTAGTGCCAAATGAAATATTATAATCTTAATAGGAGGAGTTTGTCCCATTTTATGTGGTAAAAAGAAAAGAGATAAAATCTAGTTTTATATGTTGCTTGTTATGTTTTGTGGATTTTAGCAAATATATCTCATTAGTCAATAACCAATTGGTTTTTCTTATTCCTGCTTGTTTCGATGACTTTTAACACTAGGTGTTCTTTTTGTTGAATATTATTAGTTTTGATGATGTCCAATATAAATGTCATTACTAAGAGCAAAAAGTTTAAATAATCTATTTATGATTGACTAACTACTTTGTTTAATGTAGATTAGTCCAAATTGAATTATAGAGAATGATCAAGAGAGGAGATTGAAGAAAGAAGAACTTGTCAAATATTATGAAAATATCAATATTCAAGTTTTTATGATCAAATGCAAGTTGGAATAACTCAATTCAGAGTTAAAATAAGCAAGTCCAAGCTTTATGATGAATAGTAGTTAGCTACAATGATTTTGCTACAGTTTTCCATCATACTCGAGTGCAAAATTGTAGTACTCGAGTATCCAGCGTGTTCCAGCCAATCTGTTCTACATTCAACATGAGCGAGATTCAGTAATTTGACCATATTTCTCAAACCACATATCCGATTGGAGTGAAACTAGACTCCCAATGCGTCACATTGACACCAAAATCAAGCCCAAAGGATTTCAGGTGAAAGAGCTATGAATTTGAGAAGTTGACACTTGAATTCACGCCACACATCAGACATTGGGTGTATGTCACAAGGTACACATCCAAATGAGTTGAAACTGGTGGCATATGAAACTAGACTCAACTAAATTTTCAAAAACATCAAGATCACAGAAAACAAAGATCAACTGGGAGAGATATGATTTTTTTGAAGTTCACAGTCAGATCAGGACATTGCAAAAACATTGATCCAGAAAAGTTGTCATTAATTTGATCATAACAATCAAAACACAATAAGTTTGGAGTTGATTATTTTTTCATTGGAAAGAAGACTTAAAGAGCTTTCTGGGCATAGGTCATTTTCCAAATTTGGATCTATATTGAAGACGTACGTTATGCTTATTGTAGATTGACCTTTGTACTGCCAATGTTCTTGCGTTTTGGAAGTTAGTGGATTTTGGAAATTGATCTTTGTACAAGATCAATCGAGTACACATGTTTGCCTGCAGCTGACACTCAAAAGCTATCTAGACGAAATCACGAGAACACTCGAGTACTCATGTTGATACGTGGGTACAAAACTCGAGAATGTAATTGAATACTCGAGTATGAGTGAAGGCCAAAATTGTACTCGTAGGAACTGAAGCTGATACTCACTGACTCTGGCTTCAATCTCTGATAAGTACTCAAGTATGATTCAATAATACTCAAGTATGATACTCGAGCATGGCAGTCAGTATTTAAGTATGAATGTTTGATCACAAAGCACTGATATGCTGTCTGAGTAATACTCAAGTATACAGTAGTAATACTCAAGTATGGGGATCCAGTACTCGAGAATTATCATTTGCTAGTAGAAATTTTGATAACACTTGTAAAGCTTTCTGGGAAATATTTGAAGAGTACTCGAGTATCCATGTTAGTACTTGAGCATCATCGAGCACATACAGACTTTGCCTGAATCTAATGTGTGAGAGTTTGAAGGCTACTCGAGTTTGAATTATGGTACTTGAGTAAACTAAAGAATACTCGAGTATTGTTTCACTTGTTCTTGTAACCTTCGTCTTTGTAAATTTAAAATCACGTATTATCATTTTATAACTTCTGATTATTAATCATTATTATTCTCAATGCTTGTAAACATGTTTATTAGTGAGTTTTAGATGATTAGTTGAAGGATTACATGCAAATCCTCAAAAAGTGAGATTTGTGTCAGAACATTAAAGACAATGATAGAAATACAAAGCATACGCAAGTAATCTTCACAACAGGTCAATGAATATTGTCTGAAGCACATATTGCAGTGAAGATGATAACGACCCGACCTTAGCAATCCCAAAACTGACCAAAGGGGTGTCGTGTGGAGATACGTTGCAGCGAAGCAAAAACGAGTGAACCTCAGCAGAACAACTCTAATCTGTCTCTAATGGAAAGCTTGAACCTTCACAACAGTCATATTCTAAACGGGAAGAATTACTCAACAGTCGAATGCTATTCATCAACTATAAAAGGAGTAGCATTCAAGATAGACGACAAGACATGAGCTTGCACCTTCACTATTAAAATCCAACACTCTAATGTTTATATCACTTACTCTCCATTATCTCAATGATCATATAGTTTACCATAGAGAGTGAGATTATTTATAATGTACTTCAGTGTTCATCTTATTCACTTATGAGAGAGAAGATTGATTGTAATCCTTTATCATAAAGGTTGTATCCTTACGGTGTGTAAGAGGGAGTATATCGGTGAGAGATTTGTAAACGGCTTCACAAGTGCCCGGCTAAACTTGTAGGGTTGTAGACGCTTTTCTTGTGCCTAAATTAAACAAGAAGATAGTGAATTGAAAATCTCAAGTAGAGCTTAGGGACTGGATATAGATCAACAATGATTGGGCCGAACCAGCATAAATTACAGTTTGCATATTGTTTTCCCTTATTTCTTATGTTTCTAGCACATACGTTTTGAATAACTGATTATGAATTTATAATTCATTGCTTTCATACGTATTGCTTTTACCAAGATGCAAAAATATTTCAAAGTTTCTAAGTTTTTATCATATACCTAATTCATCCTTCTCTTAGGTGTCAGCCAATTCTAATACTTTTCATTCCCTTACTAAACCCTGGTACTATAATGAAAAATAGATCATGTGCTTTTAAGACATAACAAATGATTGTAAATAGGCTTGATTGAGTATATATGAATTTGGGGAATAGGCTTTTAAGCATATTTTTAAGGTCTAGGCTCAAGGCCTAAATAAAAGCCTATACACAAGCTTCGGCCTAGGCCCAGGCTCAAACCTATTTAAATAAAGTCTAGCTTAGCCTAATTTATTTCCACCCCTATCTATATGTATCTTGCCTCTGGGGGGAGGGGGAGGGAATACAATGGTCATTGCAATAAAAGGTGAAAAAACAAAAAAGACATCGTTTGTTTATTTATCTTTTGTTGACAATACCACGTTTATTTTAAATTACACTAATTTTCAGTATTTTAAATTAATTGCAAATCATCACGGATAACAAACCTAAAAAATCGCTAAATATTTTGTCATTTTCATCAACCCGTGAGTCCCAACTTGCAAGTGGATTGATGATTCTAAATTCTAAGATTCCGTTTTTTCTATTTTGGTGAATGAATTATAAAAATGAGATAATGACATATGAGATCCCACATGAGAAATAATTTTATTTTCGTCACAAATTTCAGAAATGTCAAAGAAGAACTATATTTAATATTTTATAAAACTATTATCATAATATTTTATATATTAATAATTTTAAACCTTTTCTTGTACTGCAGTTATGAGTTGTTAAGGTTAAATTTTAACTTTATTTATTTATTTATTTTTATATTAATATTATAAAATACTAATTTTGAATTATTCATTTTTTTATCTGAAGGTGAATATCAGATTCTAAGTAAAAAGGAAAAAGAGAAATTTGAGAAGATATAGATCCAAGCTCTTTTATCTCGAAAGTTTTCATGTAGGAGCAACATGTATATGAAATTTGTTGTAAGTTCAATATCACACCCAAAATATTAGAATAAGAACAATGGTGTAATAGCCCTGAAGAATGAGAGGAGGAGGATATGTATTGATATTTGAACTATTTTAAGAAGAAGAAGATATGTATTGATATTTGAACTATTTATTGTGTATTGATATTTAAACTATTTATTGTAGTTTGGTAGCAAAGAGAAGCTAGTGGCTTAGTGGTGTTGTGGTCCTTCCATGCCCTTTGTGTTTTTAGTGTGAATCCTAGAAAGAAGAAGAAGATATATTTGAACTATTTATTGAAGAAGAAGATATATTTGAACTATTTATTGTAGTTTGGTAGCAAAGAGAAGCTAGTGGCTTAAGAAGATATGTATTGATATTTGAACTATTTATTGTAGTTTGGTAGCAAAGAGAAGCTAGTGGCTTAGTGGTGTTGTGGTCCTTCCATGCCCTTTGTGTTTTTAGTGTGAATCCTAGAAAGAAGAAGAAGAAGATATGTAATGATATTTGAACTATTTATTGTAGTTTGGTAGCAAAGAGAAGCTAGTGGCTTAAGAAGATATGTATTGATATTTGAACTATTTATTGTAGCTAGTTTGGTAACAAAGAGAAGCTAGTGGCTTAGTGGAGTTGTGGTCCTTCCATGCCCTTTGTGTTTTTTAGTGTGAATCCTAGAAGTGCTACCAAAATATTTCTTGGGAAAATCCATATGGGGGCCAAATTAAGGCCCAGAATGTCAAAAAAGGCTCTAACCACTTTCACATCCCAGAAAAGACCCTAGGACCTTTTTTGACATGTGAATGTGTGGTCAAATGACATTGGTAGCCCTGGTATCACTTTCCTCTTTCCTCTATATCATTAAACACATGGAATATTCTCTCTCTTCTCTTGCTCTGGTTTTCCAGTGTTGAAAAGAATCGACTTGTTGTTAGAGAGGGTAATAATAATAGGTGGAATAATGGAGGAAGAGGGATTTCTAGGGTTATTCAAATATCAATGAAATTGTGTCCACTCCTTACAGTAACAATACCCAAAACACGTATACGAATCCCTATTTCATGAAAACTCATGGCTAGGCTGTGTTTGACTTTACTTTCTCAAAAGCTAGCAGCCACGTTGAAACTTCTAAAGCTTGACAATCCATTTGTGTGTCTTTTTATCTTTAAACTCGTTTTTGCTGCTTGGCTTGCAAGAACTCTCGAGCCAAAGAGCAAGGGATAGAGAGAGAGAGAGAGAGACGTGGGAGAAATTAAAGGAGGAAAATGAAAGAGATAAGACAGAAAGAAGAGAGACATGGGGAAAAAGGAATTCAATCTTATAAGCTATTGAATATGACATGTTTCAAAAATTGATATGAACAAAGACTAGAATTCAATCTTACCCGTTTGAACTTTGATGTTGTAAATGTGGCTTTTTCTGTTGTAAATGCCCTCTGTAAGCTTAGGATTTGAGTTTCAATGAAAATCCAGGTTTTTAAAGTTTGTTGTAAATGTGTCTTTTTATGTTGTAAATGTGGTTTTTTTTTGTAAAGGCCCTCTGTAAGCTTAGGACTTGAGTTTGAACGAAAATCCAAATTTTTAAAGTTTGTTGTAAATGTTGCTTTTTATGTTGTAAATATAGCTTTTTCTGTTGTAAATTTCCTCTGTAAGCTTAGGACTTGAGTTTGAACGAAAATCCAGGTTTTTAAAGTTTGTTGTAAATGTGGCTTTTTCTATTGTAAATGTGGATTTTCTGTTGTAAAGGACCTCTGTAAGTTTAGGGACAATCAAAATTGGAAAAATGCAGCAACACATTATAAAAATAGTAAAGTTTCAATACAGCATTTCCTGTTGCTAATGTCAGGTTTTTCTCTAAGGCTAGTCAAAAAAGGCACATTCAGTTTCCATTATATACATTGGCAAAATAAGGTCATATGAATGCCAAACAAACACTTGCTAATACGAATGTATCTATGCACATTGTTTATCTGATTGTCTGTATACGTTTGAACGGGGAAGTTACGTTCGAACTGGGAAGTTAAGTTCTAACTGTGGCTGGGAAGTTACGTTCGAACTGGGAAGTGATAATTGAATATTTAATACACTTCTTTTGATCTCTTGATTAATAATTTAGGACTCTTTAGTTAATAAATAATGACTTTTATACTTATTTGGGCTTTGGGCCTTTGATTAGCTTTTAGCCATTTTTAATAATAAAATTCCAGTTTTACATTGCTTCACTATTTTTACCATAACTCTTGAACCAGACATCGGATTTGCCTCATTTTTGTCTCATATTTCAGATGATTCAGAGAGCTACAATTGTTATGAAGACATGAAGAGCAAATTCGGACAAGAGGGCGGTCAATTTTGGAGCCGAAGTCTGGATTTTATTTGGGCACGAATTTTGTAATTAAAGCCCACTTTTATTTTAATTTCATTTTGGGCTGAACCATTAGACCTAATTCGTTTTTAGGTTATCTTTAAGTGAGGCAGCCGCCACACAAACATTCATTCATTCACGTTTTTACACAGTTTTGGATTAAATACAGAAGTTTTATTTTCTTCGCGTTCTTCGTGTTCTTCGTCTTTTCTTCATTTCTTCCAGCCATGCTCGGCTAAACTTCTGTGATTAACCCAACGTTGAGGATTCCATGATTCGTCCAGAGAGCTTATGCTTAATCGATAGCGTTACTCGTTTCAGTTTTCATCTTATCGGATCCGATTTCTGGAAATAGTTCGAATATTAGATTTAATATTCGGTTTGGTTCATCCCAAGGACTGAGTTCGGACTAGGTTTAAGTGTTGCTGTGCGATCGTACAGTGAGGCGCCACTGTTCGGAAAAATGCTAGGCAATCGTCTAGTCGAGGGAATTTCTGGACGGATGCAGAGATCTCGGTTCGTCCAGAACCAAACGCGAGTTCCTTCATATTTCGCTCAATGATGGAAGTTTCTGGAATCTAAACGTTGGGTTGGTCGTTCTTAATTTGTTTCAGTTTATTAACGTTTTTCTATCTGATTCCACATATTTCGATTTATTTCAATTTATTTCATTTTAATCTGTTGAATAAATAAAAACCACATTTTACTGTTTCTGTTTCGCTGTTGTTGTTAATCAAACCCGCTGCAAGTTCGTTGGGGAAACGACCCAGGTTCCCTATTTCTACAAATCATTTTCGAACTTGGTTATTTTGGGAGACACAGCAAATCTCTTTCCAAAAATGGCGTCGTTGCCGGGGAATTTGCATCGGTTTGATTAGTAACAATATCGTAAATAGCTTAGTTTAGGTGGTTCGGGTGGTCGGACAGAAATTTTCCTGACTCTGATCACTCAAACTAGGTCTTATTCACAAGGAATTGGGCATTCTAAGCAAAAGTCACTCTCTTTCAGAGTGAGGTCTACCCTATTTTCCCCAAATTCCAACGTTTAGACCACTTTTTCGATGTTTTAAGTTTTGATTCTAGGATTTCTACTAGTCTGATTTTTTTTTTTAGTATCTCTGATTGGGCTGAAAATTGGCAGAGTGATAGAAAATGGAAAATCTTTGACCCCACATTAGAACCTTTGGTTCTTCATGTGGTATCCTCCGTTTTTCCAAATTCCATCGTTTAGACCAATTTTTCAATTTTTGAAGTTTTTTTATTCCATTTTTGGGTTCCCCAATAGTCTAGGAGTTGCCCTGTCCAAGTCCCAAAAATTTTAAAAATCATTTGATAGTGTTTCTGGACTTGTTTTGATCAATTTCTAGCATAGGTTTTTACTTTTGTGTGTTTTGTTTTTGTGTTCTCTTAGGGTTTTTCTACTTTTTACCACCTCTTGTGGCATTTTCGTAATTCTGATTGTCTGGTGGCATTTCTGTGATTCTGAGTATTTACCAATTCTGCTTTGTGTGTATCTTTGCATGAGTACCAGGAATAATACTAATCCGAAAGCCTGATGTTAATTATCAACCTTTGTGCATCCAATATCCTAACCTTGCTGCTAACTTTGAGTTTAAATATGGTCTAATACACTTGTTGCCTAAGTTTCATGGTCTTGCAGGTGAGTGCCCCATTAAGCATTTGAAGGAATTCCATGTGGTGTGCAACACAATGAAACCACATGCCATTGATGAGAATCATATCAAGCTGAGAGCTTTTCCTTTCTCATTGGACGGTGGAGCTAAGGATTGGCTGTTGTACCTTCAGCCCTCATCTATTGGGAGCTGGACTGATATTCAGAGGTTATTTCTAGATAAATATTTCCCTTCCTCAAGAGCAACTGCGATCAAGAAGGAAATTGGCAACATTAAACAGGTCACTAGGGAGACTATGCATGAGTATTGGGAGAGGTTCAAAAGGTTATGTGCAAGTTGTCTACACCATCAGATAAATGAAAAAGACTTGATTAACAGTTTCTATGATGGTGCATCGTCGCCGGTAGACAAAGGGTTGGTGGATGCTTCTAGCGGTGGGGCTATGAGTAACAAGACACCTGAAGAGGCTCGGGACTTGATATCCATTATGGCATATAACTCTCAACAGTTTGGCACCAGGGCCAATAGTACCCCTGTTTACCATATTCAAGCAGCACCCCCAATCCAGCATGATTCTCAGAGATTAGAGACTAGACTTGATGATCTTACTTCTCTTGTGAGGCAGTTGGCAGTAACACAGACAGTGCAATCTTCACCTCCTCAGACTGGGTACTCCTGTGGGTTTTGTTCTCAACTTTCGCTGGAATCAAAATCGAGAACCGAGTAGCCGGTATCAACGAGTGCAGGAATTACCAGCGAGACAGTATAGACCACAAACTTTCCAGCGCGATCTGCACCTCCTTTGCCTTTGCCGCACCACCCCTCAACCAGCCATATGTGCACCTCCACAGGGCGGCACAACAACGAGCTAGTAGTGGTGGTAGTGGTTCCTCACTTGAAGATATGGTGAAGCAACTTGTCTCGGCCAATATGCGGTTCCAACGGCGATCGAAACTTCCATTCATGATTTGCGAACACGGATGGGGCGGTTGGCAACATCATTGAACCAACTTCAACCTCAGGGGTCCAACACTCTTCCTTCACAAACAATTCCTAATCCTAAGGGGAATGTGAGTGCTATCTCCCTTCGATCTGGAAAGCAATTGGAGGAACCTAAGCAAGCTGCGAGATGTGACTTCCACATCGAAAAGAGTCGAAAATGTGAAGATTGACTCGAAAATAAAAAGACAGTGCAGCAAGGTGAAGAGGAAGACATTCCCATTCCTCTTCCTTTCCCTCAGAGAGCCTCTCCATCCAAGAAGTTGGTAGAAAAAGCACAACGCCAGAAGTCACAAGAGAAGGACATTCTAGAGACCTTCCGGAAGGTTGAGATCAATATTCCTCTCTTGGATGCCATCAAGCAAATTCAAAAATATGCCAAGTTTCTCAAGGAGTTGTGTACTAACAAGAGAGGATTGAAGGGGACTGAAAGAGTAAGCTTGAACCGAATGTGTCGGCACTTCTAACACCTATGCCTCAGAAATGCAAGGATCCAGGAATGTTTTCTATCCCTTGCCTTATTGGTAATTATAGATTTGATGATTGCATGCTAGATCTAGGTGCTTCAATTAACGTCATGCCTGCCTCTATCTATAAATCTATTGGTCTTGGTCCCTTGCGTCCTACTGGTGTTGTTGTCCAGTTAGCTAATAGGAGCAATGCTCACCCTTCGGGTTTGGTTGAAGACGTATTGGTCAAAGTTAATGAATTGATATTCCCTCATGTGCTGATAACGAATGGTGCTCTGTTTGCACTAATTTGGTTAAGGATGCATTATTTAGTGATTCTACATTACTTGTGGATTCTGATATTCATTCTGAATTTGAGCTTCATCCTGATTCTGATTTTGATGAGCTTGCTTCTAATTTTAATTTTGATAAGCTGAATTCTGATGTTAACATTGAGCTGTATAGCCACAGTTCTTCTCCTACTTCTTTGAATGTGGTTTCAGGGATTTCTAGTGTGATGCCATCAGAGTTGTTGCAACAACCACCCAAGCTTCTTCCCTCCACTGAGCAACCGCCCAAACTAGAGTTGAAATCCCTCCCAGATCACACGAAGTATGCATTTACGGAGGTGAATGAGCGGTTGCCGATCATTGTGGCAAATAATCTTTTGCACGATCAAGAAGAGAAGGCTGCTAAGCTTATTGAGGGCGAACAAGAAGGCCATTGGGTGGACATTAGGCGACATAGTTGGCATCAGCCCTTCTATGTGCATGCATCGTATTCATTTGGAAGAGGAATCAAAGCCGGTGAGGCAACCCCAGAGACGCCTTAATCCTCTTATCCTTGATGTGGTAAAGAAGGAGGTCACTAAGCTCCTACAGGCTGGCATCATCAATCCCATTTCTGATAGCCAGTGGGTTAGCCCGGTCCAGGTGGTTCCTAAGAAATCCGGAGTCACTGTGGTAGCTAATCAGAAGAATGAGCTCATTCCTACTCGAGTTCAGAATAGTTGGAGAGTTTGCATCGACTATAGGAGACTCAACCAAGTCACTCGCAACGATCATTACCCTCTACCTTTCATTGATCAGATGTTAGAGCGTTTGGCTGGTAAGTCTCATTACTGCTTCCTGGATGGCTACTCCGGATATTTCCAGATCCATATTGCCCCTGAGGATCAGGAGAAGACAACCTTCACATGCCCCTTTGGGACATACGCTTACCGAAGGATGCCTTTTGGCCTCTGCAATGCACCTGGCACTTTTCAGCGCTGTATGGTAAGTATTTTCTCTGAGTTTCTAGAGGACTGCATGGAGGTTTTTATGGATGACTTCACTGTATATGGGTCTGATTTTGATGCATGCTTGGCTAATTTGTCTAGAGTTTTGCATAGATGTACTGAGTCTAATCTTGTGCTGAATTATGAGAAGTGTCACTTTATGGTTGAGTCAGGTATAGTCTTGAGACACATAGTGTCTAGGAAAGGGATTGAGGTAGACCCTGCTAAGATAGATGTAATTACTGCTTTGCCTTACCCCGCTTCTGTGCGGGAAGTTCGCTCTTTTCTTGTCCATACAGGTTTCTATCGGCGTTTCATTCGAGATTTCAGCAAGACTGCCCGACCCTTGTCCAATCTTCTGCATAAGGACACTGACTTTGTATTTGATGATACTTGCAAGGCGGCCTTCGATCATTTGAAGCGTTGCCTGACTACAGCCCCAGTGATCCAGCCCCCTGATTGGTACCTCCCTTTTGAGTTGATGTGCGATGCTTCCAATTATGCGGTTGGTGCTATCTTGGAGTCTAATTACACCACCACTGAAAAGGAGTTGTTGGCCATTGTATTTGCTTTTGATAAGTTTAGGTCATATCTGCTAGCTAGTAGAGTCATTGTTTTCTCTAACCATGCTGCTTTGAAGTTTCTTTTGAAAAAGGCATATGCTAAGCCACGACTCATCCAGTGGATGTTGCTGCTCCAAGAGTTTGATGTTGAGATTCGAGACAGAAGTGGAGCACAAAACTGGGTAGCTGACCACTTGAGTCGCATCACCCATTCTCCCTCTCACCCCTCTTCTATTCGGGATGATTTCCTAATGAGAAGCTTCTACACTGCAAGGTAAGACCCCATGGTATGCTGATCTAGTTAACTATTTGGTAGCTGGTGTTTTTCCTGTAGACTCCACTAGGGCCCAAAACCTAAAATTGAAAAGTGAGTCTAAATATTATGTTTGGGATGACCCTTATCTGTGGAAGTTTTGTAGTGACCAGATAGTTAGGAGATGTGTACCTGACCATGAATTTCACTCCATATTGCATTTTTCTCATGCTTCTGCTTGTGGTGGTCACTTTGGACCCCAAAGAACTGCTAGGAAAGTGTTAGATAGTGGATTATTTTGGCCTTCCTTGTTTCGTGATTCCCATCTGTTTTGTAAGTCATGTGATAACCGTCAGAGAGCAGGGAGTATTTCGCGTAGGCATGAGATGCCCCAAAACCCTATATTGTTTTGTGAGATCTTTGATGTTTGGGGTATTGATTTTATGGGTCCATTTCTGCTTCATATGGTTATACTTACATACTGCTTGGTGTTGATTATGTCTCGAAATGGGTTGAGGCGAAAGCCACCCGGACTAATGATTCTTCGTGGTGGTGGACTTTGTTAGGTCTAACATTTTCTGCGGGTTTGGCATTCCTAGAGCTATTATCAGTGACCAGGGTTCCCATTTTTGTAATCGAAGCATGGGTGCCTTGTTACGCAAGTATGGAGTGCTACACAAGGTCTCCACAAATACCACCCTCGGACCAATGGTCAAGTCAAGTCTCAAATAGAGAGATTAAGCAAATCCTTCAAGATCATTAACTCTACCCGGAAAGATTGGAGTAAGCGATTAGAGGATGCTTTGTGGGCATATCGCACCGCCTACAAGACTCTGATTGGGATGTCTCCTTATCGGATTGTCTTTGGTAGGGCATGTCATCTTCCGGTTGAGTTGGAGCATCAAGCCTATTGGGCCATTAAGCAGTGTAACATGGATTTGGCTCAGTCTGGGACGGAGAGAAAGCTACAGTTGCAAGAATTAGATGAGTTGAGATTGGATGCCTATGAGAGTTAACGGTTGTACAAGGAGAAGACTAAGGCATTCCATGATAAGCATATTCTGAGGAAAGAATTTTCTGAGATCACTAACATTTTTCCATTTGGTCTTTGTTGAGCTATGTGATCCACCCACGGGAAGAACCTTTAAGCTCAATGGGCATCGCCTCAAGCAATTTCATGAGGGATCCCAACAGCAGCTGAGGAAGCAGAGATTCTCCTCATTGATGCCACTTATCCTCCATAAACCCTTGGGGAGTATTCTTCTTTCTTCCCCCTCTTTCTCCAATATTTGTTTTCATCTTTGCACTTTGCTTTAAAAAGAAAAAGAAAAGAAAAAAAATGGATCATGAACTAGGACATTTTGGTTTTAATGGATCATTCTGTTTAGTCTGAAATTCTTGACTCTTCGATTACATGTCTTGGTGGTTGATCTGATGTTGTTGATTGCCTAAGTTGGTATTGACCTTGTGAGGTTTTGGGCCTGCATGAATGGAATTTATCCTTTGCCATTCGTTCTTTCATGTGTGCATCTGCTCCTAAATTGTGTTCTCTAGAACTTGCTCCTTTTCTTTTTGAAATTACATTCTTCACTTACGTGCATAAGTATGATGGAAGCTTGTTTTCTTTCTTTTATTTTTCCTACTTTGGCCAAATAGCCTCTCCCTTGCATTATGATTCATTTGCTAGCCCCTTTGTGCCTTTTTAACCCATTCTTTTCCAAGCCACATTCCAAACCTAAGCGTAAAACCATTTTATTCCGCACTTTGGAAATTTATTTAGCATTGGTTTCACCTTGGTTTTGTGTTTAAGTATGGGGGTTGCTCAGGAGTGCAACAGTTTAAGTATGGGGGGAGATATTTGATTTGGTCTTTGTCATTGTGATGAAAAAAAAAGAAAAGAAAAAAGAAAAAAAAAATGCATAGAAAGAAAGAAAGGAGATATATGGAAAAAAAAAGATAAAAGAAAAGAAAGGTTAGCCTCTTTTTATATGAGAAAGAAGTTTCCATTCATAAAGAATAATTGTATTAATTAGTGTTCTTTTTAATTTCTTTGGTGCTTAGCCTCTCATTCCATACTATTACCTACCTTCACCTTAGCCCCATTACAACCTTTAATAACAAGCTCTCTTGATTTGTGCATGCATGTGTTATGAGTAGTGGAGACGTAGAAATTGAGCAAGCTTATGGTAGAACAATTTTCTTGAGTAGAATTTGAGCGATACACTAATTTACCCTATACACTTGAGAGAATAATTGAGAGCATCCTTTGAGAGACCATCTTTTGTGGTTAACATCATTGATTGAGATTGCCATGATTTGCAATTTGAGATGAAGGGATTTTGGTCTTGAATGATTGGTCTTTTGAAGCTTTGTGTCCCTTGTTTGGTTTTTGCATTGTTAGCAATTGTTAGGGAAAAAAACAAAAGTGTTTCCTTTTAGTCTTTTTCTTTGAATTTTGCTCAGGAGTGCAAAAAGATAAGTGCGGGGGAATTTGATAATTGAATATTTAATACACTTCTTTTGATCTCTTGATTAATAATTTAGGACTCTTTAGTTAATAAATAATGGCTTTTATACTTATTTGGGCTTTGGGCCTTTGATTAGCTTTTAGCCATTTTTAATAATAAAATTCCAGTTTTACATTGCTTCACTATTTTTACCATAACTCTTGAACCAGACATCGGATTTGCCTCATTTTTGTCTCATATTTCAGATGATTCACAGAGCTACAATTGTTATGAAGACATGAAGAGCAAATTCGGACAAGAGGGCGGTCAATTTTGGAGCCGAAGTCTGGATTTTATTTGGGCACGAATTTTGTAATTAAAGCCCACTTTTATTTTAATTTCATTTTGGGCTGAACCATTAGACCTAATTCGTTTTTAGGTTATCTTTAAGTGAGGCAGCCGCCACACAAACATTCATTCATTCACGTTTTTACACGTTTTGGATTAAATACAGAAGTTTTATTTTCTTCGCGTTCTTCGTGTTCTTCGTCTTTTCTTCATTTCTTCCAGCCATGCTCGGCTAAACTTCTGTGATTAACCCAACGTTGAGGATTCCATGATTCGTCCAGAGAGCTTATGCTTAATCGATAGCGTTACTCGTTTCAGTTTTCATCTTATCGGATCTGATTTCTGGAAATAGTTCGAATATTAGATTTAATATTCGGTTTGATTCATCCCAAGGACTGAGTTCGGACTAGGTTTAAGTGTTGCTGTGTGATCGTACAGTGAGGCGCCACTGTTCGGAAAAATGCTAGGCAATCGTCTAGTCGAGGGAATTTCTGGACGGATGCAGAGATCTCGGTTCGTCCAGAACCAAACGCGAGTTCGTTCATATTTCGCTCAAGGATGGAAGTTTCTGGAATCTAAACGTTGGGTTGGTCGTTCTTAATCTGTTTCAGTTTATTAATTTTTTTCTACCTGTTTCCACATATTTCGGTTTATTTCAATTTATTTCATTTTAATCTGTTGAATCAAAAAAACCCCCATTTTATCAAGCTTCTGTTTATTTGTTGTTGTTAATCAAACCCGCTGCAAGTTCGTTGGGGAAACGACCCAGGTTCCCTATTTCTACAAATCATTTTCGAACTTGGTTATTTTGGGAGACACGGCAAATCTCTTTCCAGGAAGTTACGTTCGAACTTAACTTCCTAGTTCGAACGTAACTTCCTCGTTCGAACGTATACAGACAGTCAGATAAACAATGTGCATAGATACGTTCGCATTAGCAAGTGTTTGGCTGGCATTCATATGACCTTATTTTGCCAATGTATATTATGGCAACTAAATGTGCCTTTTTTGACTAGCCTTGGAGAAAAATCTGACATTAGTAACAGGAAATGTTGTATTGAAACTTTACTATTTTTATAATGTGTTGCTGAATTTTTTCCAATTTTGATTGTCCCTAAACTTACAGAGGTCCTTTACAACAAAAAAAGCCACATTTACAATAGAAAAAGCCACATTTACAACAAACTTTAAGAACCTAGATTTTCGTTCAAACTCAAGTCCTAAGCTTACAGAGGGAATTTACAACAGAAAAAGCCACATTTACAACATAAAAAGCAACATTTACAACAAACTTTAAAAATTTGTATTTTCGTTCAAACTCAAGTCCTAAGCTTACATAGGGCCTTTACAAAAAAAAACACATTTACAACAAACTTTAAAAACCTGGATTTTCATTGAAACTCAAGTCCTAAGCTTACAGAAAGCATTTACAACAGAAAAAACCACATTTACAATATCAAAGTTCGAACGGGTAAGATTGAATTCTAGTCTTTGTTCATATCAATTTTTGAAACATGTCATATTCAATAGGTTATAAGATTGAATTCCCTTTTCCCTACGTCTCTCTTCTTTCTCTCTTATCTCTTTCATTTTCCTCCTTTAATTTATCCCACGTCTCTCTCTCTCTCTCTCTCTCTCTCTCTCTATCCCTTGCTCTTTGGCTCGAGAGTTCTTGCAAGCCAAGCATCAAAAACGAGTTTAAAGATAAAAAGACACACAAATGGATTGTCAAGCTTTAGAAGTTTCAACGTGGCTGCTAGCTTTTGAGAAAGTAAAGTCAAACACAGCTCTAGCCATGAGTTTTCATGAAATAGGGATTCGTAGACGTGTTTTGGGTATTGTTACTGTAAGGAGTGGACACAATTTCATTGATATTTGAATAACCCTAGAAATCCCTCTTCCTCCATTATTCCACCTATTATTATTACCCTCTCTAACAACAAGTCGATTCTTTTCAACACTGGAAAACCAGAGCAAGAGAAGAGAGAGAATATTCCATGTGTTTAATGATACAAAGGAAAGAGGAAAGTGATACCAGGGCTACCAATGTCATTTGACCACACATTCACATGTCAAAAAGGGCCCTGGGGGCCTTTTCTAGGATGTGAAAGTGGTTAGAGTCTTTTTTGACATTTTGGGCAGGCCTCCATATGGATTTTCCCATATTTTTTTCATGTGTTAACTCCCAAAATTACCGAATTCCTCAATTCTTCTCAGCTTACACAATAGAAAAGGGGAAGAAATCTCTAGAGCCTAAAAAATATGAACCCTTCTGTCGTTCTCCTCAGATTTTCAAAGTTGTTGCTGGTGTGCGCAAGCATCAGTGAGGGTTGCAATCGCCTTCCTTCTTTGCTCGAGATTTCAAGCTATTGTCTCTCTCGTTACCCTTCTGGTCCATGCTATCCTATGGGTGTAGGTAGCAGCTAGTCTTGTCTCTCCTTCCCCTTCTTGTCCGCTGCATCGATGGGTTACAAGTGAAGCTTATGTTGTTGCATAGTGAAAGTCCTCTTTCTTCTTACCTATTTCTTGTTGCTACGTGACGCTGTGTGGGTGGGGTCAGTGGCGGAGCCACCTTGTTTCATGTGGGCGCAAGTGCACCCATAAAATTCTAGCTGTTGAGTTTTTTTTTTCCTGGCTGCTGAGTTACTATATATCTTAGCATAAACACCCATAATTCCCTTCAAAACATAAGACATTATTATATAGTGCTATGAAGTCCATTGGTGGTTTTATTTTTATGGGTCCCAAGCTTTACTACCTGCTGCCAGAGCCAACGTTTTACTTTTTTGGTATGATGTTTTTTTTATATGACCATTTGGTTAAATTAAATATAAATATTATCAGACTTTTTTAGCATTTGTTATGCTCCTTTACTCCTTCGTTGATAGTTGACTTTTTAATATCCTATCACATATGATAAACCATAATAATTTTTCCTTACATGTTAATTTGGAATTTGATTGTGTAACATCTGATTATTTTTATGTCATGAGATTAGAGTATATTATTCTATTTAAATTGATTTCCTCGGAAATACTTTTCAGTTGAACCCCATTTCTAGTTCTAAACTTTACAAAGGAGTGGGTTGCATTTTATCCTCCTTAAAAAAAAATTCGGGGGCGCTGCCCCCGAACCCCCAAATCTCATCATTAATTGTGCACCCACAAATTTAAATTCCTAGCTCCGCCACTGGGTGGCGTAAGCTCAAAATGTTCTTCCTTAATTTTTTTTTTTTTTCATATGTGTGGCTGAGTTAGGGCTTTTAAATTTCTGTTTCTTTCCGGCCAGATAGTATATTTGGAGATTGATGGGTTGAAATTATTCTTTCTTTCTTTCTTTTTTTAACAGTTTGGTGGTAAAAAAAAAAACAAATTATTCTGATGAGAAAGATGATGATTTTGTAAGGGGTATGGATCTTGAGTGGGGAGTTTGGTTATTGTATAAAAGGAACTTATATGTTCTGATGCTTTTACATTACTATTGGGTTAACTAGTGCATATTAACTGTTTATTAATGTGCCTCTTGAAGAAAATGTATATGTGCATGTATGCTTTGTTGCTATTGGTTGAGAGAAAAGAAAGGAGTTAGAGTTAGTTTAATGAAGCCATTAGACTAAGAAGGATACTCATAGAGAAGGTAGAATTTGTGTCATGTTTGCTTTAAAACAAATCTTGATAATAAATTTATTATAGAAAATGTTAAAAGATTACTTTGACCCTTGGAAAATGTTGGTGGATAGTTTATGGATTTAGAAGTTGTCCTATTTTAATTCTTAACTTAAATTTTGATATGGAATTGTACTTTGGGACTTTTGTGAAACTACTTTAATGTGTCAGGGTCATGTGGTTGTTAAGTGGTTGATGCCTTGATGGTATAATGTTTTATGAATTGATTAGTATTATGCATAAAAAGTGTTCGTTGATGTAAAGAACGGAATTTTTCTATTTATTTTGATATTTGCTATGTTATCTTATATGAAGATGTTAGCGGTGATATAAAATCTATGGAGCTTGATTTATCTACTTGAATATTTAAAGTCGCTAGGATCAAAACAAGGAAAGATACATCTTTTAGGTACTATGGGATTTCATGAGCAAAAAAAAGGTACTATGGGATTTTACTTACAAGTTAATATGCTGCTAAATAAGTTGCAAAAGATAAAAGGTGGCCCGGGGGTAATGCCTTGATTCATTAAAGTATGCTTTGAGGTTATGGATACTTATAATTTTATCTTGAGTTGAATATGATATTGAATTCAGGATAGTTATAAACTTATATTTTCTGCATTAGGGCAATTCAAGAAAAGAAATCCAGGGAATGTTTAAGAAGTTATATATATGAGAACTCACCAGGTGAGTGAATAACGTCCCATTATAATGTTTACAAATGATATTTTTATTAGTTGTCATATTTTTATATTAATTACCATAAATATAAGTATGATTTCGCGAATAAAAGTTTATCAGAATTGTTTCCTTTCCTAATTTATGATGATTTTATTCACGGTTACTAATTCCTTGAAATTTTATCATTTATGAATTTTTATGCAAAGAATTGGCAAGAAAATTTTATGAGATATTCTTTGTAAATTTTATATTGAGATGATCTTGTATTTAAAATGCTTTTATGCGAGTTACTATTATATGAAAAGACTTTCAGATGATGGAATTGGAAGGAAATGTTTTGAGATTTTGTTAACTTTCATGCTACGGTCTTTTATTACGAAATATTTTATTTGAATTCTCATCATTATATTAGAGGAAAAGCTTTTTGCTTGCTATTGGTAAATTGACCCCATGCATGCTTGAAATTGTTTTGAGAGGACTGAGTATAGAACGCTGGTTACTAACAGCAGTACTGTTAGTCCTTGGTGCACCATGGTTAACCTCGAGCTCGCTTGATATTCGTGGGATTTGTTCTCACGCTTGTTATTCGTAGGTTTTATACCTGCACTTGCCTCGTAGCCTTGTGTTGTGCTTGTTTTGTGGCTTCAAGCCGCGCTTGATTACTTACCCTTGTGGACTGTGTGTCCACGCTTGTTTTCGTGGCCTCTATGCCGCGCTATTGGTTATTTTCCCTCGTGGACTGTGTGTCCACGCTTGTTATTCCGTTCTGTTGAGGTCCTACAGAAAGATGAAGTTTGAGAATTATGATTTAAATTGATTATGTTAAATCAAATGTTTTACTATGTACCCAGATTCATTTGATTAATGATATTTTATATAGTTTCACTTATATTTATGATTGTATACATTGAAATTGAAGTTGATTGCCATACTGTTATGATTTATAGTTAAATATGTTTAAATTACTTTCATTAGTATTTCATTAAATTTCACAAATGAGATGTTCTTCACCGGAAATGTTTTTTTTGCTTCAGATAGCATTGCTAACCTTGTACATTCAGTTGAACAATGAGGACTGTCATTGCTGACCAAGCTTGTAGATATCTTTTGGAACAACTGTTAGTGGATATAAAGTTAAGTTTTCGTTTATGTATTAACATCTGTAATTTAGACGCTCCACGTAATCTATAGGCAAGACCCCTGTTTTTCCTTGTAGCTTGGAATATATGTATATGTATACGCTATAGTGGAGCAGAGCTCTGAATGCTGCACTGAAAATTTGGATCATTCTATAATTTTTGGGAAGTCTAATTTATAAGTTTAAGGTTTAAGGAATGTGAGTCAACTAATATTCTGTGCCGGTCAGCCCTTCGTTTTCAGGGCGTGACAAATGGCTCCTTACTCTAACGATAGCCAAATAGACTTATCTCACATCAAACATTATACCATGTATAATTTTATAGGGGTATGACTGTGCTTTTTTCTGTGTGTGTGGTCATTTTAGCCTTGGAAGTTTTTGTGAAAAAACAACATATCACCCTAGAGGTGTTAAAAAATAAAAGATCAACGTCGTCTAAATTTAAGCATAAAAAAAAATGCATATGAGAGACCACTGAAGATGCAAAATAAAATGTGACATTTTTTATTATAATAATTATTTAGTCATATACTAGTGTAATAACTATTTATTAATCAAAGTAAAGTCTTACAAATTTATTATTCAAACTTAAACTTATGAACTTGACAACCTTAATTTAATTTCTAGGGTCAACAAAAGCTAGCACAATAGCTTGAACATTTGATTATATGATGAAGACTGTGTTACACAGAATGTGTGTGTGCGCACGCACCCCCGCGCAATGAGAAGAAAATATTTAATCTAAATGTCATATTAGTTAGTTGGTAGTTAAGCATTCTCTGTTACTTAACTCTTCATTATAAGTTCAAAACTATACAATTCTTATAATGCCAAGTCAATTAATAATCTGGTAGAAGTCTATATCATTGAGGAGCCAACAATGACACGAAGAAGAACCAATAAATTACAAAATCCATTTGGTTCCATATCAATAATATTCCAGGCCCAATACAATTATACACACATGGGCAAACTAAACAGGTCTCGAGTTTAAGCCTTGTGAATACAAAAAATCCCCGTTGGGAGACTCTCCCACCATAGCCAGGTGTGCAACGCGGGTCGAATCCGGATTAGTCAAGGCGAAGCTCTGGATACCGGATAGGCAACAGAAAAAAAAAAAAAAAAAACAAGAGTAGAGAGGATGATATGAATAATACTTAAAGTGCAACATTAAACTAATTTAGAAAGAATGACATGATTTATTCATATAAAATTAACATTGCCTAGATGCTATCAATGGCCAATAGAGTAGAAGTGACAATGATGTTTTTGTTATCTGGAACATGGAATGCCATAAAATTGGTACTACAAATCATTGCTTAGCAACAAGGGGAAGTGATGAGGGTAAGAGTGTCTTTTCATCTTTGCTGTATTTTGTACAAACCTGGGGTAGGAAGCAACTGCATTGCACAAACTAAATATATCCTTGTCAATCAATACAAAAGACTGAGATACTCCCAACTTAAAGTCTTAATAAGGTAATAACAAGACCATCACAAAGTTCCTCTTAGAGTATACAAGGAAATTATATGTTTAAAACTTAAATTCAATTATCTGAGCAAAATGCCATTTGAAATCCTAAAACCCCATAAATATAATTTTACCATTTAGAAAGTTGAAGGTCAACAAAACTTGCAAAAAAAATTATATTTTGATGGATTAATTCTGAAAATTGTGTGGAGTAAAATGACATTAATCAATTTCTAAAGACTAAATTGACACAACATGCATCTTCCAAGGACTTCAATAGCTTACTTCGCTTGCTTCTTAAACATTGTCAATAATTAATACACAAGGAAAATTATCAAGAGCTTGACTTATTTATTAGAGCAAGTTGATAGCTAGAGAGGTAGTTGCATGACAAGATACGAAAATCAGGATGTCCAGTAATAGAAATTACTTCATTGACAGAAACCTGATATTATCGAAGTGACAAATCCAAAGGCTTGAAGCAGTCCATTTGCTGCTACTACTTCAATGATCGCTAATATGATACTTAGTTTAGGTTGGTATTGCTCATTCTGCATCCATGGAAGATGGGGTTAATTAAATATATAGATTTAACACCATATGCCTCATATTACTGTCCCAAGTAAGGTGAAAATTAAAAGAAACAATATGAAGAACCTATACATCATATTTATTACTGTTCTTGAATTCCTTCTCTAACTTGTTCATTGATACAGAGTCTCCCAAGCTCCCAAAGCTGATACAAGTTTTAGAACACACCATAAAGATGTTAACAGAGAGCAGAGCAAGTTTTAAAGTGTAGGAAATAGACAGGGAAGCCAACCAAGGTGCTACACACTGAGGAACCCATCCCAAAAAAAAAACGATATTCAGATATGAAACCAGAAGACAAACTTCTGCGCTGGTTGCATCCAGTGTACTCATCTTATATGCTTATCAAGGCTGCAAAACACATTGGAAAGAATAAGCATAAAGTTATATCACACATTATGGGAAAGAGCAATAGAATATAGCAGAAGGACGAAACATTGACTCAGGTCACATCTTCAATTTACCTTACTAAAGAGTAAAATGATGTTAATCAATTTCTACAAGACTAAATTGACAGAACACACATCTTCAATGTTACATCTACCTTACTTCATTTACTTCTTAAACATTGATTCATTTGTTAGTGCAAGTTGATAGCTATACTTAGTAGAGTAATTTTTTGAAACTTGCTCTAAGTATTTGTTTTCTATGTCTTTTAACTGCAGAAGCAAAGAATAATATTCACAACACTAGAAATATCATATTCTATTTATTAAATTAAATGAAAACTTAATCCAAAAGAAAAGGGAATTAATTAAGAGGATGAAGATAAGTAAGAAGACAATTTTGAAAAATCCATTTAAATAATTAAACTACAAAGATTAAACTCACTCAAAGAAGAAAAACCAAAGGAATAAACAAATGCATAGAATAATTATTTCATGATAAAACAGAGTAATTTAACCTTCAATACACGACAAAACTTTTCCAACCAAAATGGTTGATTTGTCAACATTCTCAGTACTACCAAGTTGCCCTGCATATTATGTGCCTAATTTCAGCCTTATTCAAAAAATAAAAACAGAATGAGGACAATAATCTTACTTCATAACTATATCAATATAACCTTACCATTGAAAAGAAAGGAACATGGTAAATTATTTAGGAATTCAATTCACCAAAGAATTAAGATTTTACATTTTTAGCTGCTTTATTTAAATTTCTCCATTCCAACAAAGACACTTGGCATGAACAAAATGGTTGAATGCAAATAACCACCGCCTTGATTAGTTCCAAACAACAAGAACACACTAGATAAATGCTCTACCTCTGTAACAAAATTTTGAAATTTTTTTGTTGGACTGATTTTTCTTTTTTTTTTTGAAATAAGTGAATGTTTGTTTGATAAGTATTAAGTTGTCAATAGAAGTCACAAGCCGAAAAAGGACTAGCACAGACTATACCATGTCACAATCTACGTATATCCAAACAATATTTATTGCTAGGTGAGTAATAACATTCAAGTTCTTTTAGAAGAGATTTCCTAATTAATTAATGCCAACACTTTCAAAAAAAAAAAATCAGAATCTAAAATGGACTATGCCATGTAATAATCTAACCAATGTCACACTTGCGAAAAGGTGATGTTAATCAGTTTCTAAACACAGAACACCCATCTTCTATATTATAAGAACATCAAACACACACACACACACTTACTTCATTTTCTTCTTAAATATTGTCAGTAGTTAATAAAAAGAAACATTATCAAGAGCTTCGCTTATTAGTCAGTTCAAGTTGATCGAGAGGTAGCTGCAAATCCAGATACGCAAGTTTAATAGAAAAACATAAGTTAACTTAACAGTAGTCACAATGGCAGGCACTTGATATTAGAGGAAGTGACAAATCCAAAGGCTTAGTATCGCTCATTCTGCATTCATGAAAAATGGGGTTAATTAAACTTAGATTTAACACCAATGAAACCATGCTACTGTGCCAATGTGAAAAAAAACGGAGAAAAAAAAAAGAAAGAAACTATGAAGAACGTATACATACATCATATTTAATACTATTATTGAGTTCCTTCTCTAACTTTTTCATTGATGTAGAGAGTCTTCCAAGCTCCCTAATCAGTACTTTCTTTGTTCTGTATATGTACAAAGAGTGTGTGTGACTCGTTTACTCAAGGAAAATTGTGCAAGAATTGTGATTCAAGGAACCAACTTAAAACTTGAGGTAACATTTTGAGTCCTGCGTGATAGATGCTTCATCTTCCAACACACATATTGATGCAGAAACCAAAAATAAATAAAAATGACAGAGCAATGCATTTTTGGACTGGAAAAAGCATAACAAGGCAAAAATAAGGAACAAAATTAAGGGAAGGGGAGCTCCCTATGGAGCTAGACTCATCAGAGCATGCAGGTCATTGACAAACTGCGAAGTAATTTGCAAAATAATTGTTTTGAAACCATTCTCTAAGTATCTGTTTTCTGATTGTTTTTAAGTGCAGAAGCAAAAAACAATATACTCACTAATAATTAAGAGGATGAAGATAAGTAAGATGACATTTTTTAAAAGTCCATTTAGATAAACTACAAGGAGTAAACTACTGAAAGAAGCAAAACACAAGAATAAAGAAATGCAAAGAATAATTATTTCAAGATAAAACAGAAAATTGTAATATTGAATAAATAGACAATAAACTTTGCGAGCCAAAATGGTTGAATATTTGTCAACATTCACAGCACTACCATGTTGCGCTGGTTGCATTCAATGTACTCATTCTTTATGCTAATCAAAGATGCATAACAAAATTTAATGGGGCCAATAATTTTACTTCATAACTGTAGCAATATATCCTTACCTAGTAGTGACACTATAATTCTATCTTAGACAATGAAAAGAAAGTTTTAATAAAAATAACCAACTGCCTTCAGTTCCAAACAACAAAAGGACACTAGAAAAATGCTCCACGTCTACATCAAAATTTTGAAATCATTGAATGTATTTTTGATAAATATCAAGTGAAAATTTGTGAATAGAAATCATAAGTAAAATAAGTGAAAACTATACCAAGTCACAATTAACGTATGCAAACAATATTTACTACTAGGTGAGTGACAACACTTGAGTTCTTTGAGCAGAAATTTCCTAATTACTTAATGTCATCACTTAAAAAAGAACGTAACTCGAAGAAAGAGAAAATGTAGAACAGGGATCAGAGCATATTTAAGAATATAATAAAGTAACCATTTTTGTTTAAAAGAAAGAACTGTGTTTTTTCTCAAAGCATAACAAAATTTTTCATTGTCCCCATCAAATTGAAACACCAATTAATTCATTACCTCATCAATTTTCAGCCACACGTGACCTTTTGCTTTTTTTGTCTTTTTAAAGAGCTTTGTATTGGGTGAACATATTTAAGAATATAATAAATGACAGCCAACAAAAGTAAGCAGTGCAATAATAATCATCAAAATCTCTATAATATTGCAACAACAAAAAATCAGAACCACAAATTCACTGCCATGACATAAATTTGAGACATATTTCTCAAATGGGTCCCATAGAAAATATGAGGCATGATCATCAGACCAGGGAGCAGAAATATGAAGCATAGCAATAGAATTATACATATATACCACGCACCAACCACTTTGTTCTTTGAAAATTTTCATACATTGTATCTTTAAAATTTAAGAATAAGAAGTAAGAGATACCTGTAAAAATATGAAAGGAAGTGTATTAGTGAGAGAAGTCTTTTTGTTTGATAATGCGTAGAAATTTGAGTTGCAAGGGGTGACAGATGAAGTTATCACCATGAGAGACACCAAGTCTTGAGTTGTTTTGTAGGAGAGAGTTGATCTTCAACCCAAATATCTGGAACCCTCTTTCTATTTCGACCCAAATATTGCCCCACATGCTTTTGTAGGGAAATCGCAATAGGCTTTCTCCTCATCATCCCAATTTCCTAGAAGGAATTCACATGAAATCTTAGCACCATTACCTATCCTAGCATCATATGAGCTTCTCGTAGGCCATAGCAACACATGATCCCGATTCAATGCTTGATAAAATAACGAGCGTGTACTATGGAATTTGTTGTTATAATCATCAGAGAAATAACAACATACATCATTTAATCCCTTTGAGACGAGATGAGGAGGAGTAACGCAACAAATTAATAGTCAATTGATCAGTCAAGATTGCAAGTAAATTCGGTTGCATTGAAAGCCTATGTCATAGCATAATCATAACAACCACTGGCTGAAGTCATTGAGTAACGAATTAATTCTCCAATATAGCTAAGTGAATGCTCATCCAATTTTTCACAGTAACGGAAGTCGAAGATACATTTACCCTTAACTAGAGAGTCGAAGGATACAGTCTCCAATAATGTGCATTCAGAGGCGTCTAACATTCGAAGGAAGGGAGGAAGTCCGAGTATAGACTTAAGCCTTTTGCACCTTCTCAGGTAAATGTATTTCAAGCTTGAAAGATGGTTGACACAGGCAGGCAATGTCTCCACAGCAGAGCCATTCAATGACAAACATTCTAACCTTGTCAAGGTCAGGGACTTCCAACAAGTAACTCCACCCCTCCAAACGTAGTTCTCTTAAATTACGCCAAGCATAAAAAAGGGAGTGTAGCTGCTTTATGTCAATTACTTGCTTCAAATTGGTAACCTCAAACACCTCAAGTTTTGTCAAGCAACGGAGCTCATCTATTGAAACAATCCCCACTATACCACCAGAAATTCTAATATGTGTAAGTTTTGGGGAACCGCCGATTGGGAAATGCAACATTTCGATTTCAGATCCTCGAAGAATTAAACGACGCAATTTGTTTGATGGTAAACATAATTTCTTGAGGCAACAACTGTCAGCACTAAGGCAAGAGAAAGATTCTGAATGAGTCTCACTTTCAATACTCTCTAATTTTGAGCACCTGGATACGTTCAATTTAATAATACTGGGGAGAGAGAAAATATATGGATGAACACTTCTCAAACTTTCACAACATTCGAGATCTACACTTTCAAGCTTGTGTGCCATTGAGAGATCAGGCAACTCTATCAATTGTTTGGACCGTCTCAAATTTATTGTATTTAGGTTTCCAAGATCCTATGTTCACAATGAAAAGAAAACAATTACTGAAATTAAAAATCCCTAATAAATTTAATTAGGTTGAAGACATATAAAATATACATTAGTATATATGTACCTGTTTTCCATCCCAAAGCCTTATAACACCGCTGTTTTCCAAGTGAAGTTCAACAAGGTTTTCAAGATAATAGCCTAGTGGTAGAGTATCCAATGGATAATTATCCCAATGAAGATACCACAATTTATTAGGAAAAGAGTCAAGATTAGAAAGATCTATATATGTCCTACTGTGAGGCCACCCTAATGTAGAAGGAAAAAATTTGAGGAATCTTAAATTTTTCATCTTTACAAAAATGTCAGCTTCCCCGTGTACATATTTTATTTGAGTCATATCCAATATAATGCCTTCAATTTCATCCGTTCCCTAGACAAAGTTAAAATGAAATAAATATTAAACTTAAAAAAAATAAAAAAAAAATGAAATAAATAAATTGATGTATTTTTTCCCATACCATGTTACTTTTCAATACATCATAGATTTCATCTGCATCTTTTAATCGACTACGTCTTTCAAGATGTCTCATACTTTCTCCACGAACTATTTGCTCAGCCATTTCTCGTATCAAATCATACATTGCAATACGGCCATACCGATCTAACTTTATAAGAGCATTATCTATAAGATATTGTATTCCACTAACTGCACAGAAACCACAAGCCTCTAGCCCACGAGTAATTTTATCTTTTTTTTCTCCAATGAAAAAAAATGCAATATCTAAAAATATTTCCCTGTTCATAAGATCCAATCCATGATAACTTATCTTCAATACATCTTGAATTTGCTTATGGGGATACATCTTGAGTTTGCTTAGCTCACTTTCCCAATATGCTTTATCTCTAGAATGAAAATGGGTACCCAAAACTTTTAAAGCTAAAGGAATGCCTTGAGCAATGACTACTGTCATTTTTGATAGCTCTTCATATCCCATATTGGGATATTTTTGGTTGAAGGCATGTCTGCAAAAAAGTTCAAGTGATTCTTCAAAATTTAATGCATTGACTTCATGTATAAATTTGTCAAGAATCCCTCCACTCCGAAGAATTTGCTTGTCTCTACTCGTTACAATGATCCTGCTACCCGATCCCAAGAGAAGACATTGTTGTTCAGCTAGAACTTTCAGTTGCTTTGAATGATCCACATCATCAAGCACAATTAAGACTTTTTTCTCTTGCAGCCTTCTCATTGCGTCATTCATATCTATGTGATCTTCTTTGTTTAATAACTTAGAAATAAGTTGTTGATGCAAAGACTTCAAACCAAACCTTGCTGATTTTTGTCCCACATTTTCTAAGAAGTAGTGACTTTCAAATTTAGACAAGAATTTATCAAATATAGCATGAGCAAGGGTTGTTTTGCCTATTCCTCCCATGCCCCAAATCCCAAGAATTCGAACTTCTTGTAACTTAATTTCCATTAATGATTCAACACCAGTGAAATTTTGATGAAATCCAACGAGATGAGATTTTGGCTTATGTTCCAATTTTTTCAAGACATCTTCAACTATTGCATCAATGAGTTTGGATTCGTTTCTAACATGTAAAAGACAAAAGGGGAGAGAGAGAAACAAAATTACAAGCTGCCCATGATAATATTAAATCCACAAACATAATTAGATATAACTTCACTATATTTAAGTCAAATATGGGGCCAGACTAAGGAAAAGCTTAACAAAGTTGAGACTCTATATAATGATGTATTGCATGATTGAAACAACCTTACCCAAATGCTGATGAATGATGACCAGATAAGTTGGCAGATTTTTCTAAGACGGATCTCCAATTTTGCAAATTGCCCACGCTATCCTTGAACTTCTCTCCATGAAGAGTGAATGCCTCTGCATAAGTTCTTTTTTGATGCCTGACATCTGATGGATCTACGAGGTAGAAAACTGGTATCACAATCTGTTGACTAGCTTCCTTACATTCCATGATTTTGACAAGCTCTTCCAAGCACCACCTTGAGGAAGCATAATCTTTGGAGAATATAACCAAAGCAATCATGGATCCTTCTATTGCTTTCACAAGTGATGATGATATTTCTTCTCCTCTCTCGAGCCTGTCATCCACATAGACATCTATGTTCTTTCGACGCAACTCCCTTTCCAAATGGCTCAGAAAACCAGATCTGACATCTGGACCCCTGAAGCTGATGAAAACATCATATTTTCCACATGGGACCTGGGAAGAAGAAGAAGAAGCAGAAGCATCCATTGCTGCTGAGGAACAAAAACGAAAAACAATGTTTTATTGGAACAGAAATTGAGGACAAAAAATTATTTCTTAATTAAAAGGAACAGAAAGAATAGCGTTTCAGAAGTTAGAAATTGAGGGAGAAAGACGATATCAATACCTTGGTGGGACTGGCTAAATCGAATCTGAGGTTGAGAACTTGAAGTTGATTCAGTGAGTTCGCTTATCTTGAGAATTCGATCTGCATAACAGAAAAATATGTATGTAAATATTGTTTGAAGTAGGCCGAAACTTCCACCAAATTAGCAGGGGAAACATTTTTTTTTTTGGGTGTGTGCGCAAGCGCTTACGTACCAATGAGGGCTGAAGTAATAAAATACTCACTCCGGTCCTAATTATAAGACATATTTAACCGATTTTGTAGAAACTAATGAAAGAAGTTAAATTAGTTTATTTTACTTATTTTCCTGAAATGCCCTTATATAAATTTAAAATGACATAAGTAAAAGTAAATCAATAGCTCCTACCACATATCTCTCCAACCTAAAATTTTCCTTTCTACATGTTATCTAATTAAAATAATGATCTTACTATATATATATATATATATGTGTAGATATATGTGTACACACACATATATATAGATATATGTGTACACACACATATATATAGATATATGTGTGTGTATACATATATCTACACACATACATATGCATACACACACAAATATATATGTATATATATGTGTGTGTGTTTATATATGTACACACACATATATATTGACAGACACACACATAGATATACAAATATCTATACACACACACATATGTATGTGTATCTATATATATATTTCTGTGTAGACACAAACACACATGTGCGTGTGTCTATATATATTTGTGTGTAAACACACATACATATACATATATAGACACACACACATATATAAAAGTTTCACTAATTGGAAGAGTCTACGCACCTCTATATATATAAAAAAATCAAACACATCTGAGAAAATAAAATAAGGGTATTTTAGGAAGAAATTGACAAAAATTAGAATGTTGTATTATAATTAGAGCCCGTTTGGATTGACTTAAAAAAAATGCTTTTTTTTTTAGCCCCATGTTGTGCTTTTTTTTTTAAGCTCAAAATTTGAGCTTTTGAAAAAAGCAGCATTTTAGCTTTTTTTTATGACTTCTACTTTTTTAAAAAAATATCATCTAAACACATAAATTATTATTTTTTGAATTAAAAAAAGTGCTTTTTTTATTAAAAAAGCCCATCCAAAAGGGCCCTTAGGACCAAAACCAAGTCTCAAATGTTGTCTTATAGTTAGGACAAGAGGGAGTATGAAATATGAGACAAATATTAAGAAAAAGAAAAGGAGAAGTGAGAACATTGGGAAAATCCCTTTTTTAAAAAGAACTTTAAAAATACTAAAAGATTGGTGTTCCATTGACATTGGGTGAATTGCAAGAACCTAAAGAGAACTAATGGAATCGTAGCTTATGCTAAAAGAGAATGGCCGAGTGGAGACCTCGAGTGCGAATTAAAGCGTGAATCCAAACTCGCTTCTTTCTCAGAGCCAAAATACAGCTAGCACAAAAAGAAAAAAAGGAAAAAAAAAAAAAAAAAAAAAATGTGTTTTTCTGAACCAGGATTGATCTTAAATCCCACTTTGTTAAAAAAAAAAAATGCGCATCTTCATTGTTCAGGTGTTACAAAGATTATTAAAAAAATTGGTATTTTAGGGTTATAGACTTGAGAATTTGAAGCAACTTTGGCAGAACTTTTGCCCCTCGTGCAAGCCAATATGCATATTTATTTACTGCTGTTCCATAATTTAATTTAATTGTAAATTTCTACTTATTATTCATGTTTTCATCGCATTACAAAATAACTCTCAAAATGCGAGGCTTGCCAAAATTACCAATATTTGGCTTTGTTCATGATGCAGAGCCTCATGAATTCGACAATACTTTAGTTTAATATGATTATAAAGTTTCATATATTTTTTAATAATTTTCTCATGTGGATCAGATCTGCAGTATATATTTTTATTTTATATTACCTTCGGTTCTAATTATAGGAACATTTTTATAGTGTAAATTATACTACAAAAGTATTCTTATAATTAGGATGGGAGGGAGTAAGATTTTTTAGGGAAATGGCTCAGCAGCGAACCCATAAAAATGGGTTAAGGAGCAATTTTACACATGAAGTTTACCCCCGGGAGCGCCCAGCACCACGAAGTTTTTTCAGGAGCAAAAGTACATATGACGTTACGTTTTGGGAGCGAAAATACCACGGGCCGTTAGTTGACTGTTAACTTGGATGGAACACTGACGTGGCGTGACATGGCGCTTATTTGGACTGACACGCTGACGTGGACGATGACGTGGATGCTAACGTGGATGATGACGTGGACGCTGATGTTAAGTAAAAAGAGAAAATTATCATTTTGCCCTTAGTTTTAAGTAAAAATTACACTTTTGCCCTTAGTTTTAAATAATAATAAAAACTAAAAATACCCCCTCCCCCCAGTCGGCCCCACCACCGCCGGCGGTGGCGGCGGCCGGTGGGGGGCCCACCGGGGGCTAATTTTTTTAAAAAAAAATTAGGGCAAAAGGGTAATTTCAACTAAAACTAAGGGCAAAAGTGTAATTTTACCCGCGTTACTGTTCACTTCCATCCAATTTAACGGTCAACTCACGGTCAACTAACGGCCCGTGGTATTTTTGCTCCCAAAACGTAACGTCGTGTGTATTTTTGCTCCTGAAAAAACTTCGTGGTGCTGGGCGCTCCCGGGGGTAAACTTCATGTGTAAAATTACACCTTAACCCCCATAAAAAATCAACTCCACGTTAAACTTTGACTTTTCGTGTGATGATGGCCATGTGATGCGAACCAGAAGCATAATAAATTTGTTTTATATTACATCCTACAACGACTTGCAATATTTAAAAGCCTACTGCAAATATTAATTTAATTATCCCTTATAAATGTGGCTTTATTTTCTTCTTGAGATTCCTGCTTCTTTGTCTCTTCATAGATTTCTTATCAACCGCCAAACTCAAATACCCAACATGAAGATACTTTCTTCCATTATTATCCCTATTTCTGAAATAATTTAATTTTTTACCAAAATGTCCCTCTATTTATTTTTTTCTTTTAAAAAAGGCCAGTACCCCTCACCGGCTGAAGGTCTACCGATGCCGGAGCTCTGCTGGTAGGCGCCACCCCGCTGGCAGCCTGCGGCCAGAGCTTCGGTGACAACATGGAAAATGCGATTAACTACTTGGCCGGGCATAAACTATAAAAATTGAGAACTTAAGCTCCCTAGGTCTTATCAGGCATCATTAAGAAGTTAAATGAAGGTAATGACAACTTCGATATAGCAATTTGCAATTATAAATGAAAAATTTTATACACTCATTATACCGGTGCTCTAATTTGTATACCTAAAAGCTACTTGTACTTTGTAAATTTTATACACACATTATACAAGTGCTCTAATTTAGGTGCTTCTCACAAATAAAATTTTAAGGGGATTAATTTCCCCAACTCTTTTCTTACCGGTAATACAAACTATGTGTCAAAATATAAAATGCTTCTTTTTTGTTTCTATTTAAGGTAATTAAAAAAAATTCTGAACCAACAAAGAAAAATAAGTAGAAATTTCAAGGAAAAAATGAAATAAAAATATCTAGCTCTTTGGGACACAGTCAACAATATTTAGTTAGTTTTCACTTTATAGTGTTGCAAACACGGTATTTTTCAAGGTTATTAAACCCGAACACCGGTTTAAACCGGTTGAAGTAGTCGGTCAGATTATGGTCAATTTAGAAGTCAGACCGATGAAAAATAAAAAGTTAAAAGTAATTTAAATTCTCATCATACACTGCTACCATAAAAAGACATTGTTTCACCTTTAGATGGAGAGAGAGTACGTGGGTTAGTGAAACTGAAAATTAAAAAGGTGAAATGAATTGTGATACTCTCATGAGTGAATGGATGGAGCTTTGGGAGTCACCTTAACAAATTTTGAAAATATACTTAACCCTCCCTAGTTTTTACGTCAACCTTTTCTCAATAAAAAATTAATGATGAACTGATGGAGTATAGATTTTTTTAAAAATATTTGTATTTTAATTTATAATACTTAAAAATAATTACTACTTGAGGTCCTAAATAAAACATAGTTGAATTTTATTGGAGAGTAATTTATAAAAGGGTCAATGTACAAATTTACTTCAGAAGTTTTTACTATGGAGCAATATTGTCTTATAAGTTTTTTTAAGTTTAATGTCACCCTAAAAGTTTTAAAACATAACAAGAACCTAAAGAAAACTAATGGAATATATAGTAGCTTATTGTCACGGACCGAAGTGAATGCCAGGTATTTTGGGCCCAAGACACTCCAAGAGGTTTCTAGAGAATTCCACATTGTTGTAGATATGTGTACATAGAACTAGAATTATATAGAGAATTCTAGAACTCTCATGTAAAGTAGAAATATCTAGATATTTTGGGAGAAGGTTCTGGAGAACCAATCTCCACCGTTGGATGTATTAAATCGTGACCGTTCATTGAGGAGGTGCTAGGCTATAAATAGGGCAAGCCTCCCTCATTTGTAACCATCCAAGAGCAATACAAGTTCTTGTGTTCTAAAGCTTCTCTCTCTAAGAGTTCACTTCTCTCTCTAGAAGTCCTCTTCGTCTTTGTGCTCTTTGCCTACTTGTGAGGGTTCCACTGACTTAGCCAAGATCAAGGGAGTGATCAAGCTAAGGCTAACACGGTTTTGGGAGGGATTTTGTCTAAGACCGTGACATTATGCTGCAAACAGGAAAGAGAATGGTAGAGCTGGAGTGCGAATTAAAGCGTGAATCCGAACTCGCTTATTTCTTGAAGCCACACACATCAAATTTGTTAAAATTTTCTCATGCCTTATCGGACTACACGGAAGCTGCGTGGATTCATGATTTGATTAAATCATTTGAAGAGGAGGAGGTAGTTTTGCATCTGCGGAGATTAGTCAACGAAGCAATTTTGATGAGAGGCTTATTGTAGGACTTTCATATTTTAACGGCGGTTAACAACAGTTAAGTGTTGATGCGTTAAATTAATACAGCTGGCTCAATGTCACTGGCTGTCTATACGTAATGGACCTAATTAACTTTAGGTAAGTTTTGCCCTTTTTTATTGGGAAAATCCATTTCAGGGCCCATTTAACACTGACAATCTAAAAAGAGCCTCAAGATTCTGACAATCTCAAAAAAGGTCCCAAGACCTTTTCTGGGATTTTTCAGAATTTTGGGTGAGTTGTTAACGGGACTAATATAGTTGTTAACGGGGCTGATATAGTTGTTAACGGGATGTCTTTAACAACTAAATCAGCCTCATTAACAACACTTTTGCTAACAACTAAATCAGTACATTTAACAACTATATCAGTACCTCGTTAACAACTATATCAGCCCCGTTAACAACTCACCCAAAATTCTGAAAATATCAGAAAAGGCCTTGAGACCTTTTTTGGGATTGCCAGAATCTTGGAGTCTTTTTTGGGATTGTCAGTGTTAAAAGGTCCTTGAAAATGATTTTCCCTTTTTTATTTATCTGTCAAGGATATTATAGAGTAGACAGTAGACACTACTTATTTTTAACTTCTTATTAAAATGTCTTATAAATTAAAGGGTTAATGGGCAAAAATACTCATACATTTTTTTTAAAAGTAACCCACCACTATAAACTTTCAAGAAGAGGGCAAAAGTGACACAACTGTTAAATCCAGCTAACTGCCATCTATCACACTGTGAGAGTACCAAAATAACCCTAGCACAAAAAAGGTGTTGTTCTGAACCAGGATTGATCTTAAATCCCACTTTGTTAAAAAAAAAAAAAAAAAATCATCTTAAGAGCGCATATCTTCATTGTTCAGATGCCTAAGAATAAGATTTAAAAAGAAAGGGCTGGAAACCAGTTGTTACAAAGATTATTTAAAAAATTCGCATTTTAGGGTTATAGACTGGAGAATTTGCAGAAGTGTTGCCCCTCGTGCAAGCCAGTGTGCATATGGATTTACTGCTGTTCCAAAATTTAATTTAATTTAATTGTAAATTTCTATTTATTATTCATGTTTTCATCACATTACAAAATAACTCTAAAAATGCGAGGCTTGCCATAATTACCGATATTTGGCTTTATTCATGATGCAGAGCCTCATTAATTTGACAATACTTTTAGTTTAATATGATTATCAAGTTTCATATATATATTTTTTGTAATTTTCTCATGTGGATCAGATCTGCAGTACGGTATACATTTTTATTTTATAAGATTTTTTTAGGGAAATGGCCCGGCCAGCTAAACCATAAAAAGTCAAATCCACGTTAAACATTGACTTTTCGTGTGATGATGGCTATGTGATGCGAACCAGAGGCATAATACTCCCTCTGTCCCTAATTATAGGAGCAATTTAATCGATATTGGGAGAATTAAGGAGAGGAGTTAAATTAGTTAATTTTACTCATTTTCCTAAAATATCCTTATATAAATTTAAAATGACACAAGTTGCCTTAATTATAAGTGTTTCTAATTTGCCTTACGTTAGATATCCATGACATATTAGTTTATATATGTATATTAGTTGTTTTTTATATAGCCATGTGTATACATATATGTGTGTATATATATGTGTATACATATAGATCTATCTACATACATAGAGACACACACCCATATATCTACACACACATACACACACACACACACACACATATATGTTTATATATGTGTGTGTGTGTTCACACATATATATCTACACATATATATATTGACACACATAAACACAAATATACATATATATGTAAACACACATATATATAATGCTCCTAATAATAAGTATAAATAGGGGTACTATAGGAAAAAATTGACAAAAGTTAAAACTTGCTCTTATAATCAGGACCAAAACCAACTCCAAAATTTGCTCCTATAATTAGGGACGGAGGGAGTAATAAATTTGTTTTTTTATTATATCCTACAACGACCTGCAATTTTTAAAAGCCTACTTCAAATATTAATTTAATTATCCCTTATAAATGTGGCTTTATTTTCCCCATGTCAAGTCCAAACTTAGCTTTATTTTCCTCTTGAGATTCCTGCTTCTCTCTTTCTTCATAGATTTTTCATCGACCGCGTAACTCAAATACCCAATATAAAAGTAATTTCTTTCATTACTAGTCCTATTTTTGAAACGTTGTATTATGTAACCATAATGCTCCTCTCTTCTTTTTTAATTTCCTTTTAAAAAAAAGAACTACTCCTCGTTGGCCGGAGGTTTGCCAATGCCAGGGCTCTACTGGTAGGCACAACCTCTTCGGTAACAACATGAGTAAAACGATTAACTACTTTACCAGACATAAACTATAAAGATTGATAACTTAAGTTCCCTAAGTCTTATAAGGCGTCATTGATGAGTTAAATGAATGTAATGACAACTTCAATATAACAATTTACATCTACAAATAATTTTTTTTATACATAATTATATCGGTACTCTAATTTGCATACGTAAAAGCTACTCGTACTTTGTAAATTTTATACACACATTATGTTGATGCTCTAATTTAGGTGCTTCTCACTAATAAAATTTTGAGATTAGTTTCCCCAACTTTTTTCTTACCAGTAATACAAACTATGTGTCCAAATAAAAAATGCTTCTTTTTTGTTTCTAGTTTAAGGTTTTTTTTTAACCAACAAAGAAAAATAAGTAAGTAGAAATTTCAAGGAAATAATGATATTAAAATTTGTCATTACTAGATCTTTGGGACACAGTCAACAATATTTAGGTTGTTTGCACTTCTTAACTTTTATTTTTCACCAATTTATATCATCAAATTGCTTGATTTATATTATCAACGTTGATATCAATTAAGCTCTTTTTATAAAAATAAAAACTCGACTTATTTCATATTTTTAGGATATAATAGGTTTATTAGATTTTTTTTTTTTAATTTTATTAACATTACATGAATTATTAATCCACATAAATTGCTTCTAAAACAAAAATAACTTATACAAACTTTCTTGGTTTAACAAATATGATAAATTATAAAATATTTTAAATTTTATTAAAATTATATAATTCCATTTTTAATTAAAATTTTTGTTGATTTTAAAAAATTATAATTCTTACAAATTAAAGAATGCATAAATTTTTTTTCATAGATATATATTCAAGTTGTGAAAAATGAAAATGGAGAAAACTATTGTTTAATTTAATGAAAATTAGAATTTTGTACATTAGTTTAAAAAATAGAATGGGGAAGAGAATGTAGAAGGGAATATAGAAGATTTTGTTGGGGGCATTTTAGTACTTTTAATTTTATATTTGGTCTTTTTAACTAATTACAAGTTTTATGATATTTCTTCAAAAATATCTTTTCCTTTAAGTCCTTCATTCTAATTTTCCCTAAAGAGTTTATATTTATTACCATCTCCAATACACTACAAACTTTATCCTATATTTAGAATCAGAGACAGTATATTAGAGTTAGAGAGTTTATATTGCAACTTAGTACAAAACAAACCGGTGTTGGTGAAAACTGGTATCACATGATTTGAACTTTTATTAGATAAAAGGAAGAGAAGTCAATGAGGTTTTTTTTTTCGTTTTTTTGATAATAAAAAGTTTAGGTAGGGGTAGACATCGGTATCCCACCAGGACACGGGCATACCTTCAGGCTTAGAGAGCGTTTATAGAGGTACTTACAAATCGCTCACCTACGAGACCCTCACATTGACCAGCAGGTATCGAACCTCCTCCCTTTTGAAGTGAAGGCGTCGCCTTAGCCAATTGTGCTCCTCATTGACAAAGTCAATGGGGTTTTTTTTTTTTTATATAGAAAGGTTTTGGAGGGGTTCGACATCAGTCGCCCACCAAGGTAGGGCACAGCTCCGGGCTCTATGAGCACTTACTGGGGACTTACGAGATCGCCTACCAAAGGAGTCCCAGCGACGGCGAGAGGATCGAACCCACGACCCAAGGGCCTAGTCCTGGATCCCTTACCATCTATGCCAACTCACATTGGCCAAAGTCAATGAGGTTAAAAGGTCAAGCCTTTCCAAAAAAGCGGAAGCGGCAACAAGCCCAATGGATGAGTACTTGGCAGCTACACAAAAGTTTAATAATGAAAGCCCAAACACTGTAGTTCGAATTGAGAAGGAGGTTAAGGATTCCCAAGACCCAAGTCCCAAATGGCAAAGGAATCTCTGAAGCCTGATGTGAGGATTGCATATGGGTCCGGTTACTCTCACATCTCACTCTCTCATCATCCCTCATCATCTGCTCATCCTGGCTGTCGAAATCTTGATCTAAGGACCCAGAACTTTTTTAAAAAAAACCGCATGCGGTGCGGGAACCGCATGCAGTGCGGGCACCGCATGCAGTTTTTTTTAAAAAAAGTTCTGGGTCCTTGGATCAAGATTTCGACGGTCAGGATGAGACTGTGAGGGATAGACAGAAATGAGAAAATGAGAGAATCCTCTTCCGATTGTAGATATGCTGGTTGAGAGTTTTACTGTTCATAGAACCCGCTGTCTTATGCGCTAGATTACGAGCTCAACATGGGTTTGGATTCAGTATGAGTCTTGTTTTGTGCTACTTATTTGCCCCACTGTTAATTGAACTACGTAGGAAGTATCAAGTACAGTTTCTCGCTTTAGGGATGTTTTAGAGATTGCCTGAACTCTGGGGAATCAACCTGATATATGTGCGAGTCTGAAAATAACGAAAGATTAAGAAACTCGGTCCAAGGGTCAAGTAGATCAGAAAAAGCTTGGATCCAAATATCTTCAGATGGATGAGACTCCCTGTCGTGCCTTGTGTTCGAAGGATTAAACCCACAATAAGACAAACACAAGAAAATGCCATTCAATCAAGCCATGTCTTCCTCAAAGTGTAGAGAAGATGGAATATCAAGGGGAAAAGCACCAAAGTAGCAATTTTTAACAAAAATTATATCTAATCGGAGCACTTTCGAAAATTTTTCCCAAAATAAGGCAGTCAAAGGCGTCAATTGACTGACGCCTCTGACGGCGTCAGAAAACTGACGCCTCTGACCCCCACCCCCCAGCCCAGCCCAGCCCAACCCAACCCAACACACACACACACGTCCCCCCTGTGGCCCCCACCCCCCACATACCCAACACACACACGCCCCCCACTCCCAAACAATAATTTAATAATTATATCTAAATTTATAAATAATATTTAAAATTATAAATAATAATTCTAATTAATTATAAATTATAAAAAGAGTAAATAATAATTTTAATTAATAATTAGTGAATTAATAAAAATATTTTGTGAAATATGTTGTATATTATTATTTAGAGTAAATACCATTTTTGGTCCCTGACAAAAAACATGGACCCCATTTTAATCCTTAACAAAAAAATCGATCCTTATTCGTCCTTTTTATGGGACTAAAAAGAACCTTTTGGAAATTTGTGAGGAATCAAAATGTCTACCAATCGACCCTTATTCGTCCTTTTTATGGATTAAAAATGACCTTTTTTTTGTCAGAAACCAAAATGGGGTCCGTGTTTTTTGTTAGGGACTAGAAATGGTATTTACTCTATTATTTATAGAGTACCATAAGATAGATAAGATAAACTTAAGAGTAAATACCCTTTCTGGTCACTGACAAAAAACACGGACCCCATTTTTGTCCCGGACAAAAAAAGAGGTCCTTTTTAATCCATAAAAAGGACAAATAAGGGTCGATTGGTAGACATTTTGATCCCTAACAAATTTCCAAAATGTCATTTTTAGTCCCATAAAAAGGATGAATAAGGATCGCTTTATTTGTTAGGGACTAAAATGGAGTCCGTGTTTTTTATCAGGGACCAGAAAAGGGTATTTACTCTAAATAATAATATACAATATATTTTTATTAATTCACTAATTATTAATTACAATTATTATTTACTTTTTTTATAATTTATAATTAATTAGAATTATTATTTATAATTTTAAATATTATTTATAAATTTAAATATAATTATTAAATTATTGTTTTGGGGTGGGGGGACGTGTGTGTGTTGGGTTGGGGGGAGTGGCTACGGTCCACTACAGTGGACCGTCCGCTGCCATTTTCTACCTAATAAATGCCCAATAAAAACCGCGCGCGGTTTTGTGCGGCAAAAATTTATTGTGCAAAGAAAGGCAGCGGGCAGTGGACCGTAGCCGCTCCCTGGGTTGGGTTGGGTATGTGGGGGGAGGGGGTGGGGGTGGGGGTGGGGGCCACAAGGGGAACATGTGTGTGTTGGGGGGGGGGGGGTGACTGACGCCTATGACTTCCTTATTTTGGGAAAAAATTTTAAAAGTGTTCCAATTAGGTATAATTTTTGTTAAAAGTTGCTATTTTGGTGCTTTTCCCGAATATCAAGTGGTTTTTATTTGTTTTCTGGTCTTCTAGAACAATGTTGTTTGAAGGCCAAAAGCCTTGGGGCTTGCTTGTGACTATATTATTATCCGTGGATCCACATGATGGTTTTTATCAATTTATTAGATGTCATTTTTATTCTGTTTTATTGTATCTATTTGAGAGTAAAACGACTAGGCTTGAGGCTTGGAGCTGAGCTTCACTGCCTACGGGTATGTTTTCTTGCTTTCATTGCATATGGTTGTATGAACTACTTAATTAACCGTGATAGGCTTTCGTGCGCGCGCGCTTTCTTTTCTATCCCACTCAAGGTTTAAAAGCCACGTTGTTCTTTTTTAGTTTTGATAGCATCATGTACGGGCATGTTTTTTATAAGGTTATGGTTGAAAAGGTTTTTGCAAAATTCGCCTATGTTAAGTAATTAAGAGTAGGGTGTTGCAGACTTCGTGCCCAAACCGGTGACAATCAACTAGGCTACAAGGTTTTTTTTTTTTGAACAATTCTAGAGTATTTCAGTATTGAGGATAACAAAGGTTACAACTAATCAAAGTAAAGACAGAAACACTGCTAAAACAAATACAACAAAATAAACTGGATACAATATTAACCGAACACCGTACATTAAATATATAAGAATAGAAGTAGAATCATGGACAAAATCGGCCTCCTCGATATCCACGGTTAAAAGTGACGAGCAAGAAAGTGTTGGTTGGAAAACCCACTCCAAAGGGCACACAATCTTATAAGCAATAGCTGCAATTAAGTCAGCTAAATAGGAACCCCATCCTGGGGTAAAGAACACAGAAAACCCAACCTCAAAAGAAAGAAGACCCTTGATGTCCTGAAAAACACTTCTACTCCTCTGATCAAACATAACCGGTGACCTCGACCATCCACTAAACAACACCCCTTTAGATCTTCCCCCAAGAACGCAGATCTGAGCTACCAAATGATAGTCGGATCTCATAACGTTCAAACAGCCAACCAACCAAGAGGATTGGAACGCAGATCTGACAGATCTGTTTATTTCCTGAGCCAAAAACACCTCGACAAACCCCAGTAACACAAAAACAGAAACACAAAACAGATAAATCTCACCTCTACAGATCAGATCTGAAGAAGGAGAGGAGAGGACTCGCCACAAGGACGAGGGAAGGCCACATCTGACAAAACTCTGAGGGAGAGGACCATAGCTCAAAGATCTGGACTCTAAAACATCAGAACCGCAAATCCAAGATCTGGACACCAAACTACCACTCGAACTCGTCTGTGGCACAAAAACGGTGTTCGCCGGCGGCTTGTGCATAAGGTACAAACCGCGGGTGAGGGAGCAAAAGCGGTGGGACGGAAAGGCTACAAGGTTATTGACGGTATACATTAGACATAAAAAAAGTAATTTTATAAGATATTTTTTTAGATTCATGAATACTCAATTTAACATTTATTGTTTCAAATATCATGTCACTTATGAGCAATTATATTTCGCCAACTTACAAAATTCATATTAGAAGCATTTAATTAAGATGCATTAACATTTATAATACTCCCTCCGATTCTAATTATAGGAACTATTTACCAAAATTTGGAGAAATTAAGGAGAAAAGTTAAATTAGTTAATTATAATTATTTTTCGAAAATACCCCTGCAATGAAAGTGAGACTATCAATATCTAAACTGGTCCACCGAGAATATTGTTGTAAAGAAGTAAAGTGCCTCTTATTTCACAAAATTCATGAAATAATGTCTTTAATATGTTACTCCTTCCTAAATATAAAATAAAATAAATTTTTTGAAGATATTAATAAAGCTAATTAAATTATATTAAAATTATTTTATTTAAAAATAAAAATTAAGGTAGAATCTCTCACTTGATAGAATATAAGCGTGTTGTTACATTAATTATTGCAGAGGAAGTATTAGTAGGGGTGATATGGAAAAAATATGACAAAAATTGATCAAAATTATTTTATAAAGAAAAAGTATAACTAAAGTGTATATGACATTAATGAGTTATAAACATTATTTACTTTATAGAATATATAGGTGTATTATTAAATTATTATTGTCTTTAATTATTATTGAGAAAGTAGAAATAGGGGTATTATAGAAAAAAAAAATTGACAAAAGTTAAAACTTGCTCTTATAATTAGGACCAAAACCAACTCCAAAATGTGTTCCTATAATTAGGACCGGAGGGAGTATTAAATTTAGATGGTTAAGAAGAAAGCTAACTCATGCCTATTTAAGGTGAATTTCACTCAAGAACCTTTCAGTGTGGCCTTCATTCTAGAAACCCTTATCCCACCGCATTCAACACCCTATAAGGGAGATTTCACTCAAAAACTAAGTATCATGTGGTTGCTGCTCATAAAAAACACTAATTCACCACATTCAAGCTTGTAACTAAGGTTTGGATTCGGCTATTTTAGAGATAATCCTTGTTATTGCGTGGTATTGTATAGTTCTCTTTCGTATTCATTTTTTCAATTTGATAATTCTCTTTCTTAAAAAAGAATCATGAAAACGATTTTAGTGATGTTATAGCTAAATAGACATTTTGTACAATTTTCGCAGGTCTAAAAACCCTAATTTAAGCGATTACACAATAGCTGACAATCGAATCTTCGAGATTATCATGTCGATCACACAAGGTATTGCATAGTGTTTTTATTTGTTGCCACTTTTCCTTATTGGAAAAAAATACAATTGTATTGAATTATCATGATGTCAACATGCTCTTTTACTATACCATATAAGATCTCATCTTGATCCTATTTTTTTCACAAAGTATATAGTCTTTCAATTGTTTCATTTTGCAGATGTGTATTGTTTTTTACAATAACAAACTTTTAGTGAGCGGGTCACAAAAAACTTCAGTGAAGGTTTTATAATTGGTTTCAACTTACGCCTAGTGATCAAGCCAAGAACAATTTAGTTTAAACTAGCTAGTAGGTAGAAGTAGCTACTTTTTGCATATCATGAGAGCAACCTTAATAGGAAACAGGCTAATGGTTGGAAATTTCTTCATATACGGAATTGTTCTATTCAGTTACTGAAAATGTTGATTAAAGAAAGAAAATGCCTGGATTTTTAATAATTTTGTATGGTGTGCATTCTTTTGAAGTGGGAGAGATTAATATCCATAATGATATTTCTATTTGAAAAATTTAGCTCTTTATGTTTTGGCCAGCAAGTATGTGGTAACATTTGTATTTGTAAATTATAAATGTGCAAAGAAACTTTCTTTTGTTTTCTTTCATTTACTAAGAAATCATGCAAAAGCATAATCCTTCCTTTGACCATCTGTCCTTCATTTTTCATGCTCTCTTATATACAAGGGGGTATAAGCTTTAAAATTACTTATCTATTTTAATCTGTATCTGGTAGGTTTGAGAGAATATGATCAGAATATGAAACTAAGGAATCTATGTGAAAGGCTTGTGGTTGATATCCCCCGTGAGGGTGAAAGGGCCTTCTATTTTCTGCAAGGCCATCTGGAAGAAGTATTTCTTTTTCACTCATGTCATTGTGGTCATTTTTGTATGTTATAGTTGATTTCAAATTTCACCATGATATCTTTCTTTCTTGCACTTACATGTGAAAATTTGTCATTTCTAATTTTTGCAGATGAATTTTTCAACAAAGGAAGAATCCCACCCCGGAATTGCTCATTTTAATCTCCCTTCTCAGATCCTCTGCAAAGTTATAAACGTTCAGCTTTTGGTACTGAGGATGTTTGGTTAACTAGTGTTGTTCATAAAATTTCTTATTCATTATGTGTATTTATATCATGGAATTACTTTTTGTAGGTTGAACCAAACACTAGAGAAATTTACTTTGGCATCACTCTGCTTCCTGAGATAGAAGTGAGAAATTTTTATGCCTTCCACTTTGTATGCTTGTTAATGAGAAAAATAGGGGGATCTAGATATAATTTCACTACAGGCATATATAGAATTTCAAGTTACTTGTTCTTTTCGAAAATGCCCTTATAACTAAAAGGTGCATTTTATGGGTTTATTCAGACTAATCTGACAGTTCCAGATCCAGCCCCACCTGAAATACAAAAACATGAAATGCACTCGTTCTGGAAAATATTAACAGCCTCTGTTACTACCTCACATGGAGTTTCAAATAGGCAACAAAGTGTTATTCCTTCATTTGTGATTCCAAGCCATGGTATGCATCTAGGAGTACTAGCGACTGCCTCACATGCGGTCATGAGTGGCACTATGTTTGTGGTCTATTACAAACAAAGGTTAGGTTTGTGGACATCTTGACTTGTGCGACGCAAATCATTAGCATACATAATGTAACATGTTTTGATTACTTTCTCATTCAGGGCTAGCCAGTTCGTTATTCGTTTGAACAAATATCTAGAGGCAATGGACAATAACATTCATGTTGGAATGAGGTTCAAGATGAGATTTAAGAGAGAGGACTCACTTGAAATTAGGTATCCTTGTATGTACGTTGTTACATTGGGGTGTCATGCTTCATTCAACATTTGTGTTTTGATGTTTTATGATTATTTTGGTCAGTTTCTTCGGCACTATTGTTGGAATTGAGGATTTCTCTCCGGAGTGGCCAGACTCTAGATGGAGATCGTTGCAGGTCTAGCATTATTCTTAATTACAACATGTGTAATGTTGCTTCAGTCATCATCTTCATTTTAAATATATATGATGTCTTCCAATATTAGGTCAAGTGGGATGAGCCTGCAAGGATTTCAAGGCCAGATAGAGTTTCCCCATGGGAAATTGAACCTGTTGTAGCTTCTACTTTCGTAAATGTTTCTGATCCAATACCTGCAGTTAAGAGCAAAATGTTGAAGCTTATTCATAATTCATCTTCTAGTAAGAAAGACTTCAACCCACAATACCTCTAATAATTTTGTAAAACTTTTTGTTGAGATTTAGCACTAACATGATTATGAATTTAATTTTGTGCAGAACTGGCTTCCAACTCGCTTGCTTCTCCACTGGTAAACTCTAATAATACCGGTTTGAATGATTCTTCAAGTTTTCTTTCTGAACTTCAAAAGGACAAAGCCAATAGTACATCAGCACCAGTAAGCTTTTGCAATTGGTTTTGCTGCTGTTTCAAGTAGGCTTTACTAAATTCCTTTGCTTCAAACTGATTAGCAAACCGGAAGGATAAGGACTGGGCTATGTACTTGGTTGTCTCTCTCTTGCATCCATGAAGGCTGGATTTACTTATGTCTCAACAAATTTGTTTATGTTATTGTAAAGTGCATTTTTAAGTGTGTCATTATTCTTGAACTGCAGAGTTATATGATGTTAATGGATGTACTCAATTGCTTTACTGTGTTGTGAAGAGGTTTTCTCATGTATTGCACCACCCATTTTAAAACTTCTGTATAAATGAAGTTAAATTTATTCTACTTTCATCATGTCTGATCTAACGGCTAAAGTTTTTAACTAATTTATGCCAAAGTTGTATGTATATGGGATGGGTCCTTTGAGTAATAGTTTTTGAACCCTCGTAGAGTTTAAGGCCATTATTCCAAACCCATATGCAGAATTATATAAACAGGAATTAGCATTGATGTTCGAGTATATTAAAATTGACATACTAATAGCATATGTAAAGTGTGTTATACAATTGATAAAAATAAAAAAACCCAACACAGAACAGAGAAAGAGCAAATGGAAAGGAAGACCAAAATGCACAGTCATAATCTTTTGAAGTTAGAAATTGTTTTGGGCTAAGTATAGATAAGAAAGAAAAGTAGAAAGAAAAATAGGGTTTTTTTTTTCCTGAGTAAGATCCTAGTGAATCACTTTTGTACGTACTTTTGGCCAATCAGATCTTGGTGGATCCAATCTGAAAAGTTAGCCTCGTGTATTTATTTATTTTTCCTTTACCCTCATTGTCATCACATCCCATGCATCGAGTAATCCCTGCCTTAGGTTCTTTACCCTCATTAGTCATTAGTACATACCTGAAGAGCTGCTTGGCATCCATTTCAGCTTTTAACAGTCAAAGTTAACTTTGTTAACAAGTAGGGACAAGATTGCTACTTTTTTACACTTTCAGGACAACATTAATCCAAAAATAGAATTCTATCAAATATTTGCAATGGTTTTTAAACTCTACAAAAAACATGAAAAAAACCGTTACAGATACTAACAGCTACTAAATACATTGCACTAATTGTTACAAACGTCTCGGTGAATCCATATAAATACCCCACCAAACACGATTATTACACTTCTTTGTCCAACCTCTCTTCTCTCCCTTTTTTCGTTCCCTTCTTCAAATGTTCTGAATGAAGAGCTTGTAAGGTAAATTTATTTATTCATTTTTATTTCATTTTAATTTTATTTTGCTTCTTCATATAATTATTATACTAATTTTTCTTTTCTTCTATAGAAATTCGAGGATGTGTTTCTTCGTTCCTCCAAATTTTCAACATTCCTTCCATGAAAAAATATGTCTCTTCATTTTTCTTTCATCTTCAAGTTCAATTTCAAAAAGTTAAGAACTTAAATCATTATTACCTATACATTATGTTTCTCAATTATAAACATAAATTCATACTTATCTAACTTAATTTAATAATTCTCCACAAATAATAATATTATTATTTAAATTTTTATTTAATATACAAACTTTCAAAATAATATTGGAAAAATTTTGATTCATGTAATTCTTTTCCATATTTGTGCAACACTTAGTAGCGATTACCACAACCGCTACGAACTTATATTCAAAATTCAAATTTAAATTTCTGGTGCAGCAATTTGAAATTTCATTTAACATTAGTAGTGGTTGGCGAACCGCTACAAAATTTTGGCGCAATATTTTCAAATTTTAGAAAGTAATTAGTAACGGTTACTGAACCGCTACATGTTACACCCCTACCAGCCTCGCCCTTTCAAGTGGCGCGTTAGAGAGATTTCTTTTATTCAATTACCTTCCCTTTATTACTTATACCTTTTAACTTGTATCAGAGTAAGCGCAACAAAGCATAATACCGGTTTAGACGAGTGCAATGTACTAGTAATCATACAATAATCAAAAGTAAATATGTCCTCAGAGGGTTACTAGTGCAGTCATCCAAAGTAAAGTATGAATCCAAAGTTAATGCGATAGTTATCCAAAATATATATAAGTACACAGAGATAGGGCATCCCCTATTTCTTCATTTCCCCTCATTCAGCCCTACCTGTTCCAAGTCCCACCGGTCTACCGCCTCACACTTGTATCTTCCAAATGTTCTGGAGTTCAAAGTTGAACCCTAGAGTAACTATTAAACTCAAGTATAATATGTATACAATGCATGCAAATAAACCACAACCAAGAAAACAAATCACAATGGCGCACATACCACAAATGCATTCAGAAACATATCACAATCACCACGACATACCGTTTGGCTGCCTTACCAAGGCAAGCCCCAGATGCCTGAAGGCGGAATATCACCTAGAGGGGGGGTGAATAGGTGATCTCAAAAAACTTTTTCGCACGACAAGCAAGCAAAGATAAACTAAAGATAAACTGGAAAAAGACACGAGACAATTTATACTGGTTCGGTCGAATACTTTGACCTACGTCCAGTCCCCAAGCACACATTGGGATTTCCACTAACTTTTCAAATGAACACAATTACACACACTGTAGAACGATCCTTTCACTCTCAGACTCGCTCCCCCTAACAAGTTGTAATTGTACACCCACACTTAAGGTTCCACAACCTTAAGATTTCAACTAAGATAATCAAATGGTGTTTAGCTCCTTACTGAGTAAATATATGATAATCACTGAAGTACAAAAATATCCGAAGATATTAAGAAGTTTAATGAAACAGTAAATAGTAGTTGAGACTAATTGAATGCACAGAGTTTCAGTCGTTTGAACATTCAATGCTTCTAGTATTTATAGATGGTAGCATTTATGACTGTTGAGAAGCTTGAACAGATATTCGTTATCCGTTGTGATTCTCGTATATAGCCGTTAGAGAGTAGAGAAGCAGAATCATCAATGCTTCCAATATTCTTTCATTCTTTTATTGTTGTGTTTTTTATCGTTGGAAAGCACAGTAAGAAGAATGATCCGAACGTCTTTCTGTTGCCTAGAGTATGTCCGTTGTAGAGTGTCTCAAAATAGGTAAGAACATTAAATGCTCTGACATGTCGGACTGCTTTATTCATTGTTCACTCTTAATCTGCAATTTAATCTCTGTAACTGGATAACAAACTAGTTAAACGTATTTAGGAAAGGTATTATAGATAATAATGAAGAACACAAAAGATTTCCAGAGACATACAGATTGAAATTTGATATTTCTCGAAAACAGAGAGAAGCCTGACTTAAGGCAATTTGGTCTCTGCCTCGAGTTAAAGCAACGACTGTGCAGACTTCGTGCCCAAACCGGTGACAATCAATATATGTCCCAGACTTGGGCATTAATAACACCTAATACATAATGGTTACAACTAATAAACGTAATGTATGCTAAGGCAAAGGTCGCACAAGGATATATAATGCTTAAACATAATAGATAATTATTTGCACTATCATGTATTGCAAGTTGGAACTCGCAAAAACACAAAAATAATGGTTCTAGTTAATAACCGTAATTTAATTAGTGACAAAAGTGACGGTGCTTTAGAAATAACCGCCATGGAATACTTACAAATGATTTGACTTCCGATCTCTTCTATTAGAAAAGACAAAATACAACAGTCTCTAGAAACAACCGTCATCTAAGCAAGAGCAAGGACCATGGACATAAGCAAGAGAACTTTTAATTCATCATCTTGCAAAAGATGAAAGATGAACTCCCTCTACCAACAAGCATTGAAGGTCTCATCCACGCAACCTACGAGCTCCATCATATGGTCTAAGTTTATTTCCAAGAGCAAGGACGCATGGACCAGTGCTTAAAGGAACTTACCTCTCTCGTTCGATCTTTGAATGAGAAGGTTGACAAGTTACTTGAGAATGAAGAATCTGATGATGCATCAGATTCTTAAAACAACTCCATAACTTTTTATTTTTAGTTTGTTTATTTACTTTGTCTTTTTGTTGCTGTAAAATGATGGTTGCATAATCAACCACAAAAATTTAATGAAAATGAAAAAGGTATGTATATTGCAGTTATTAAGTAACAACCGTCACTTATTAGAATACCATACAAATACATAATGGTTGTACTTTATAACCGTCATAAATAGTCTCACAAGAATGGCAGTTCTTACGGTAAAACCGTTATGAAACGTTAGATGAACAAACAAACAATTTGTTTTCCAGCTTCATATCAGAAAAACAACATAACAATTTCTCTTAAATAACCGTCAACTAAACGATACAAACATTTCCCCTTCCCCACACTCATGATGAGAATACTTTGTGCTTCTTCGTCTTCGATGATTAGCACGAGAAACCAAGTACCCTTTCATTACCCACCACTATGTGCGACTACTCTTCTTCAACTTCCAACGTGTGCAATGATAGTTTGAACCTGTCACTTCCAATGTATATAAATTTGCAATTTGCTTATGTTTATCGTCTTCCTATGTTCTTTCAATCGCCAAGATGAAACGCAATGTTGAAGACTTGCTAGAAAATCCATGGGATCATCATCCTCCTCCACCTCCTTCCTCTACTCCACAACCTCGACCACCTCCTTCTCCCCCTTTTCCTCCTCCATAACCTCCACCCCGCCTCTGCCTCAAGTGGACGCAATGATGCAACATGTAGAATGCATTGACCAAACAATGAAGAGGATGACTGGATATTTGTCAAGTATGAATAGGAAAGCCAATTTCATTACTGATGAGTATGAAATTGGCCACTATGATCTTGACATACTCCCAGAAGATTCATGTTACTCCTCTAGTGATGAGTAGTGTGATGTTGTGTGGTGCTACAAATTTACGGAACTTTTGATTCATTAAATTGTATGAAACAAAAGTTTCTAAATTCACAGCAGACCTCATATCATCTATTAAACAACTAGTCACTAGAGGGTGATATTTTTTGGTTTTATTTTTATAAAATATAAAAATGCAATTATCTGGGCACTAGCTGCCCAAAATATTTAAAAAATAATAATAACATAACTCACGGTTATTAAATAATAACTGTGATATATGTATATATTAAAACAATAACATAACTTCCAGTTTTTAATAAAGAACCGTAATAAATATAAGCAAATAAATAATAGTTTTATTGATACAACCTTTATGTAAACTTTTTAGTACAACAACCCAAAAAACTCTATCCTTCCTCTTCTATGTAAGCGTCTGAAACAGGACACACTTGATACTTAGCTTGTTCGAACGAAACCCTCCAACATCATAACCCTACTACTCTTGTTGTCTTTTCCAATCGTCGAGAGTCATTTTTAGTCGAGCCCCCTATAAAAAGCCTTCATCTTACTTCTCATTGACAATCACGCTAGCCAATACCTTCACACTTGTCTCAGCGACTGCCAAGAGAATTGCTTTTGCTTGCTCTAACTCGCATTTTTGGCATTCGTGAGCTCTAGCTAGGTCGCAATCCTTTGGTGATCTGTTCTCCTTATCCGATTGAGGTGCCTTTGTGAAGTCATGATGCGATAAAGCATTCAAGGTGACATTAACTTGCTTTTGTGAAGTTATATTTTTTTGGAAAACCTATTATTGCTTTGATCGAAGGTCCATTTCCTATTACAAGAAGTTGTCAACCCATTGCTTTGAGTAAAGGTTCCTACTTTTTTTATCTTTTTTGAAGTAACTTCTGGACATGTGATTCCTAAGAAAAATACATATCCATTTTTGGAAGTATACATATCTCCAGAAGTTACATCAAAAAGTTCAATAGATGTGATGAATAAACTAGTTCATGTGTATCTATGAGAATCATACATAAACAAGCTCTATGAATAAACTAGTTCAGATACTGAGAATCATACACGAATAAACTCTATGAATAAACTAGTTCAGGTGACATTGAATTTATTGTGGTGAATTTATGTTTTTTTGACATCCCATTATTGCTCTAACTGAAGGTTCGTCTCATGTCTTTCTATTGAGTATGTAGCACCAAGTTAAACGCTATAAAATTTAACATTGTGATCAGTCGTAGACTCTTCAATGTGAGAGTTTTTGAGATCTCTATATATATAATAAAGTAGTATTTCCAATATCGAGTAGCGAGGCAATTTGGATGGATCAAGATTTTTTAGGCTTTGTGGCTAGAATCAACCACACTATATATATATATATGTGTGTGTGTGTGTGTAATGTAAGTTTTCACATATATCTTGTGTTTCTTGAGCAATTAAGCCTAGAAAGCAAGGGAAGATAGGGTAAAAAAACAAATACCCCTATAAGAAAATGGCACAGGAGTTATGCAAACCCTTGAACTCAAGTGTTTGCATATCTCCTCTGCCTTTTATGATAGGGGTAAATATTTTTTCCCCATAGTCATTTGCATTCCAAGGTTAATTCTCGTGAAGAGACAATATTATATATAGGTCAATAGTTAAATTATCACTTGTATACGTTAATACTTGCCATTGATTCTCCCCACAAAGCCTGAAATGTGTTGATCCAATCCAAATTGCATAGTAACTCGATGTGGAAGGTACTGTTGTTCTATTATATATATATATTGGAGGTCAACTATTTCAGAAACTCTCACTTGAAGGGTCTTATATCCATACATCATGGTTATTATATAAAAACCGTCATGTATTATAAATGTTCATAGTTCTTATTATTTAATACATAATGGTTGCCTACGTGAGATCGTTATTAAATTCTATTAAAAATCATAGTTCTTATACAGAAACCGTTATGTATGTTACTAAATAAATCATGGTTGTAAAATGAGACCGTTATGTATTATCCAAGCATTACCGTATACTATGGTGGTTGTTTATGTGTGCCCGTTAATTACTATCATAGCAATGGGCAGATCTTGACCTTACCAAACCTCAATATATAACGGGTGTTATATTATTACTGTTATAATAGGTCCGGAATAAATAGCTGTTCAAAACCATAATGTATCTATGCAAGCTTTTATAACACCCATATATATGACAGTTCAAAACTGTAATATATGACAATTAATAACCGTTATATATCGCGATTTCTGTAGTAGGATTTTGTAAAGTAACAGTTGAGGTAAAAATGAGTCTTCAAGCTCCTTCTGAGAGTTCCCATAATTACTTAAAGAGTCCCATGTTTACACTCATATACATGAAATCTAAGCTAGGTCAACAAATTAAATCGAATGGACTCTTTATTTAAGTCATATTATTCAAATTATCACATCAACTAGAGATTGAGAGTGGTAGAGAGTAGATTCGTAAGGAATTCCCAATTCAATATCTCGAAAACCTCACATGATCACTTAAATCTAAAAATCTCTGGAGTAAAAGGTAGATTAACAACAACATGCGTTATCAAGGTTTAGGAATACTATCAAGATCTAAAGAGGTATATGCCTTAGCAGAGCCCACGCCTCTCCTAGTTTTTCATAAAATTGAGATGTGGTTTATGTATGTTATGTTTATGAATTTGCATGTTCACCATTAGGGTGTCTGTCATTGTCGTTGCTGGGGGAGGACCATTGCTGCCATCACTGTGTAGGACTGGAACTGGAACCGAGTTCTATGAGTTCTAGTTTCAATTCCAATTCTTCGCCTCCAATACCTTTCTACTAAACATGGGCATAAATGAGTCGTAATCATCATAATTGCTTATAATGCTATTGTTAATAACTATTGCATTTTAATTAGTATTTAACAAGTTATAGCAATTCACTTATGTGAGATGTTTTTTAAATTTTGTGACACAGTTATAGTTAATGCCTTATCAATTGTTATCAATAGCTATCTAAATTGTATTCCCCTGGTACTTAATATAAGACATATTTAAAGAGATAATTTTAGTCCTAAGTATAAGATATAGTTTTGATATTTATCAATTTTTTCTTATTTACCCCTATTGATGCTCTCTCAACAATAATCAAGGAGTAAAAGGAATTAAGGAAGATGACTAGAATGTTTTAAAAATTACATGTCTTATTAACCAGCTTCCTTAATCTAATCAAATAAAGTAAATATGTCTTCTATTAAAAACTAGAGAGAGTAGTTAATATTCACTTTGACTTCTTTCTTTTCTTTTCAGGGCCTCATCGTGAATAATTAACATCATGAAATTCTAAATTGCTTCCTTTCACTTATTAATTTGGGTTAAGATCCAATTTTGTCTCGAAAGTTATAAAAAAAACAAGAAGCAATGTTGTACGAGAAGTTTTTTTTAAGAGTAATATGGCCTAAAAAATTTATAAATTGTAGCAATTTCACCACGGTCATTATCCAAGTTAGATTTGTCCGGGCAAGTCCATGAGCAAACTACCCAAAATCCGACCGTCTCAAATCCTTACTTGAACCCTTCAATCATGTACATTGGGGTTAGAAAGAGTGAATTCAACAAACAAATCACAAATGTAACAACTCATTAGTTGGCCGCTTATCTGGTAGGTTCATGTGTCATCTACGTCATTTTATTCCAAGTTAGATATATAAATAAGAATTTTTTTTTAAAAAAATGCATCCGGTCTGAAGGATTGGAGAAAATTGAAGGGATGAAAGCATCTTGTGCAGTGTAGAGGAAATCAAAAGAGGAACTTTTCTATCTTGACATCACTACGGTACTGCGACGGAGGATTTTCAACAGCATTTTTCTCAATAATTATGCTTAGTATATCTTGTATAAAGTAATTGAATAGTTTTTCCATTATTTATTGGTGAACATGAGCACCTATTTCATCTACGATTTTTTCTTTAATGTTGTTTATACTGATAGCTTAACATATTTAGTCAATTAACAGTTAAATTAACCTTTATTGAGGTAAGAGCGACATTGCTACAATGTGGAAACTTCCGAGGTCAACGTCGAACTCAAAAAATTGTCGAAGCAACATTGCTCCTGAATATATTTGCCCAACTAACACTACAAAAAAAAGCAGTTGTCCGTCGCAAAAAAGGGTTTTTCCGTCGCAAAACTGATTTTGCGACGGATTTTGTCCGTCGCAAAATCCCTTGTCGCAATTGCAACGGATTTTCAAAAATCCGTCGCAAATTGCATTTGCTGTCATAAACAAATCCGTCACAATTGCGACGGATATCGAAATTCGTCGCAATTGCGACGGATATCAAAATCCGTCGCAAATTTTTATGTTTGCGACGGATTTTAATATCCGTCGCAAATGATTTTTTTTAAAAAAATATTTTTTTAAAATTTTTTTTAGAATTTTTTTTTGAAAACTAACTGTGTTCCATAAAAAAAAAAAAAAAAAAAAATATATATATATATATATATATATATATATATATATATATATATATATATATATATATATATATAATAAGAATCAAGCATAAAGAGTTTTTACATAGAGAGAAAACAAAATATAAATAATATTGTCCCGAATAACATGTAATAAAAAGTAGTCTAAACAGCAGCATTATAATCACCACCACCACCACCATCATCAGCATTGTCATCACCAGAAGCCGGCCCCTTGTTTTTCATTAGGTACATGAGTTGAAGCTGCATCAGCCTTACCATCTCCCGTGTCTCATGTAGCTCGTCTGCCTGCGACTGGACCAAGCTCTTTCACCTTTTTCTTTGCTTGGTAAAAATCCTTCGGCAAATTACTGTCTTTGGGAACAATTTTACTCATGATCTGCATCATTTCATTGTAGTTCCTCTCACTCATATGGTGATCAGTCTTCAAGCTTAGTGTTGCCAGGGTAGCCGATAGCGATGAATATTCACTATTTTCAAAGTGTTCGCAACCTTCCCATAACGGACGTTGCGCTTCTTGAAGCATTTTATAGAACCTATTGGCTTCCGGATGAGGATCCTCTCTCATGTATTGTGGTTGAGTATGTGTATCGTTCTCCTCTCCCATGTATGACGGTTCGGCATGAGTAACGGGATCAAAATATTGGCCGATCGATGGTCCCGCAGCATCCATAACCAACTGCTCATATTGATTAAGGTTGTCTTGATGACTATTGTCCCAGTAATAACCACTCAGTGTATGTCGAACTTCGCCATGACATTTCCAACATTCATAATCCTTCATGAATCCCTTTTTACATAAATGGATTTTCACCGTGCCAGGATCTTTAAATCTTAAACACCTACATTTGACACACGGACAACTGATCGCCCTGCTTGAATTAGTTGAATGTGCCAAAGCAAATTGGATGAACTCTTTCAAACCCGCCAAGAATTCTTGAGTTAGTTGTCTTTTATCAGTTAGACGATTGTACATCCAAATTCTATCATGATTGCCTTCCATATTTCCTAACTAGTTAAGTTACCAACATAATTAACATGTAATTCGATGCCAGAAATCTATATAAGTATTTTGGATTTTATAAGATATAAGGGCTAAACTAGTTAATTTAACTAATTTTTATAATACATACGAATTTCATTATTCCCTAAACTCACATATTTTTTCTACGTTACGTTAAAGATAGATTCAAATAAAACATGTAAATGAGATATTTAAAAAAAAAAACTTAATAGTAATTTTTATAAGACATTTACTCAACTTACTAATTTAACTAATTTTTATAAGACATATAAATTTCATTATTCCCTAAACTCAACTCTTCTTTGTAGTTTTAATTAATTAATTAATTCTCTTATCCCTAAATATCGCTTTATAATTTGTTTTGTCAAGTTATCCCTGTTTATTGTATAACTAGTTAATATCATTAATTTTTCTAATACATAAAAATTTAATAAATCCTTAGAGTCACACATTCCTCCTACTTTATATTAATTAATTAATTCTCGTATCCTTAAACATCATTTCTTAACATTTCATTTTTCTCATTTCAACATCATCCTTTTTATAGACTTATGTATCATTACCTACTAATACAAAATCATAATTTTAACACATAATTTTTCAACTATACAAAACAGACTATAAACAAATAATGCAACATTAATACACTAATGGTCACAAATAAAAAATCAAGAACCAATAATAAATAATTTAATCAACATTAAAGAAATAACAAAAATATTATCACAAATCATCATTTTATCATAAATCAACATAATACTTAACAAAATATAAAAACAATTATCAAATCCATCCATATATACTGTAGTGAAAAAAAAAATGGAGAAGAGATAGGTTACTTGGAATAGAAGTGTAGCTTGGAAGAGGAGAAGGAAAGGAATCCTGAAACTGATCGTCGGAATAGGAGGGAATGTCGCCGGAAAATGATCGGCCGGAGGAGAGGGGATGCCGCCGAAAAGTCGTTGACCGGAGCACCAAGAGTCCACCTGAGAAGAAGAGAGAAACGGATGCAAGAAGCTGAAAGAAGAATGAGAAATGAAAATTCGGGGGGAGGGGAGGGGGGGTAAAAAAATCGATTTGCGATGGACGGAAAATTCCATCACAAATCTGCCCGTTTTGTGACGGAACAGTCCGTCGCAAAACGGGCTTTTTGCGACGGACTGCACCGTTTGTCGCACAGACTCCCACCGTCCATCGCAAATTTGCGACTGACAAGGCCGTCCGTCGCAATTTTGCGACGGACCATTGTGTCCGTCGCAAAATTTGCAACGGAAATATATTTTCCGTCGCAATTTTGCTATGGATTTTGTTATCCGTCGCAAATATTTTTATTTTTTTTTGCGACGGATTTTTGTTCCGGTCGCAAATTTGGGACGGATTTTGTTCCGTCGCAAATTGCGAATTTTCTAATAGTGTAATGGTTAAACTTAATTTGAATAATGGTTAGAGTGACATTGCTCTAATTTGAGAACTTTTAGAGGGACATTGCAGCTAAAAGAACTTGTGGGATAATTTTGTGTTTTTTTTTTTGACAAATTCTGGTCCAAAATTGAACCTTAACCCCATTAATTTTGAGGGACTTTTGTAAATTTGAAGTATTCCAATGATATTTTATCGGATTTTTCTGACTTTATTTGATTTTAACATATTACGAGATCCTTCATTCAACCAAAACATTTCCATTCTCCGCAGGACTTGCTGGTTACTTCAGTCAAATCTCATTACAGCATTCACTCACAGGACAGTTCCCCAGTCATTGAGGATAAGACATTCTTAATACTTGCGGTACCGTAGTGGGTTCTACCGCCAATCTTCGACGGTCTCTGTCTCTTTCTCTCCTACACCACGGGCCCACTCCCTTTTATTACCCACTCATCTCGCGGCTACCCCACGCCTTTGAATTTGAACAACACCGGCGAGAGAGCTTCATCGTCCGTGGCAATGGCAGAAATCCTGTGAGCTTCGGATACTTATTCCGATTTCCTTCTCCAATGGCCTCAAATGTTCACAGAAATGGCGTCCCAAGGGGGACTGCGAAGCTCGATCGGCTCGTTTCGGCGGGTGCGAACCTTAAAGCGACGTCGTTTAAATCAAGGGTTCCTCCTTCATCACAGTCTACGGGATCTGCTCTTCGCCGGAGTAGCCCGGCCTCTTTGGCAGCTAGAAACGGAGACGGAGGTTTGTGCCATTTTTTTAGTCATGTAAATCATAGTGCTGGGTGCTTCTCCGGAAAGTACGGGTACCAGCTTGTTGAAATTGTGGATGTGTGGCATATCATTTTGTTTTATCTAGTAGAGGAATGCAACTTCATTTTGGCCATGTTTGGTTCTTTCAAAACAGAATCTGCATGCTACTTACTTTTGCCTATCATATTCTATCTAATAGGTTGATCAAGATTGTATGGAGGAAATTCCTTTATTTAGCGAGAATAGAATCTTCTTTGTAATTAGGTCTGAGCAGGTGTGCAATTTCGTTCGTTCCCCCTTTCTTCCTCTTCGTCTCTCGCACAGAGGTAGGCTGAAGGTGCGTACGAAAGATATAGATGTTTAGTAAGGAGAGGGGAAGGATTGGCGGAGGTAAATGGGAGACTAAGTGTGACTTGATTTGAAGTGATAAGGATATTTGTTGGATGAGGAGTGATGAGATGCACCAACGTAGTCAGGGAGGAGTCACTCGCTACTTGAGCTCCATTGATCCTCACCATCTGTTGAGCTCCACTGTTTGTCATCGTCCATCTCCCTCACGCCTGATTTGGTTTGATTGCAACACGTTGATTAATTTACTTTGAAGGCTTTATGCTCGACACATTTATGAGTATTTCACTACATCGTGCTACTATGGCTTCTCCGACCTAGTTTTTCATTTATAATTCCTTTTTAGTAAACTCCATATTATAACACTTTTCAAAATCCTATTGAAAATCTGAAGCATGGCTCCTTCATCTTGCATGGAAGAAGATCAATTAAATTGAGGAGTGATCAGTGATCAAGTTGGAACCCACAATTGATGGGCATTTGAGGTTCCACATGGATAGCAAATTGGTTTATGATACATGGAGAAGATCATCAATGCTACTGCTTACTCTTTATTTGAAATGCATCTATCAGTTAATTTGAATGGTTCTTGATTTACATGTTGCTAATATGATTTTCAGATGTTAACCTGTTTGATATACATATTTCTAATTTGAGTGTCTTTGGGGTTTGGTGGTGATGGGGAGGAGGAGGAGGAAGAAAGTACTAAATGAATTTTTTAGGGGGTATTTTATCCTTTTGCTTCCTACAGACTTCTGAAAATATTTGGTGTCTTTGGCACGTGCCCTTAATTATTGCTAGGGGTCCGCTCCATACATATTGACTTGCTGCCTCAACTTGATAAGTGAGTTATAATAAACCATAACAGACAGGTTACCCTATTTGAGCTTGTGTAGTGCCTTTTTACCATGACTAACACTGTTGCATTGAAATCTAAGGAGTATGAACCTTAGTGGCCTCCTAGATGTCTCTTGTCTTGTACAACATGAATGTGCGTCCAATTTTGATTGTCATCATATTCACAAACCAGGATATAACTTGGTTGTTTGCGGCCCTCCAAGTGGTATGCTTTGAATCTTTTGCCATCAATTTATTCTTCCTTGCCTCTTTCTTGGATTGAATATGAGGAAACTGAGACCATTGGAGATATGGCTCTCCATCAAGCATGTTCCCTGTAGTTGTTAGCAATGATAGCTCACTGGCTCCTTGTACAGATGGCATGTTGTTGTTTGTCTAAAGTTGTATTTAGGCATGGAGTAGGTTTCAAAAACCTAGCTCTGATATCATGAAACATTTCATGTATAATTCTTATTTATTCAGGCAAATTCTTCGTACATGAACTGAGGTTCTGGCTGATGATAAATAGAGGAAGGAGGGACTTGCAGGTCACCCTCCAAATCCTCTAAATGGTTGAATGAAAAACATTATTACAGTCATAAAGCACTTATGTCTATAAAGAAGAAAAGGGAAAGAAAATGAAGGTGATAAATAAGGATTTGACTGTTACACAAAATCTGAATATCAAGGAAAAGCTTTGATGTGAGATCTTTGACATTCCAAATCTGGTCAATCTTCATTGATGGTGTTCAGTCCTCCTAAATATTCATGATTTTTTGTAGAAATTATCTCCAGGGATGAATAATATTTTTAGCTATTGCACATAATCTTTTTATGCATTTCAAAATGAATATTTAATATTTAATTCTATTATTAAAAAAAGGAATATTTAATTCTTTTGGGTCCAAATTTTTTTTTTTCACAAAGTTCATCGGGAATTGCAAAGACTATGCTTTGGCACTACCTTTTGCCACCAATACTTTTAATGTTTACTTTTCTGTGTAACAAGATTATCCCTCACAAGCATACAATACAAAGTTGTTTATCTTTTGTCTACTACTATCACTACTATCATTTTATTTAAAGGAGCATGCACTAACAACTTGAAGTTACAAGTGTGGTCAAACTCACGACTTTTCACTTTCATATGAGCTTTCATGCCACTAGGCCTCAGAGCCATTGGCACCTCTTGTCTATTATTGAAGTTGCCCATTTAGCATTTGGTAAACTCGAGCACTTCCATCTTTCCTCCTTTTTAAGTAAGAACTTGGTACTAGGGGTAAATTCTAGATACTTTAGGATTCTACAGACCTTTCTTAGATTCTCTCTAGTTAGCTTGTTCTTGAATTGATAAGCCACACTAACTGAACACTGATGTCATGTTGTGTATGATAAAGACAAGTTAGCTTGCCTACCTGTCTCTAATATCTCCCAATATCTATTACTATTACTTCATTCTCTTTCTTAAGTCTGTGCTTATGTTTTATTGGTGGAGGCTATGTGACTTTTAGTAGGTTTATATCCTCATGTTTTCATTTCGTCTAGAGGATCTACGGTATACTTTCTTTGAGACAATGCTCTTCTTTGTCATTGCCACATCTATGTCCATGAGGTATCTTAGCTGTCCTAGGTCCTTGAGTCCTTCACTTCAAACCTAGTGGTAGCTGACTTCTTCAATGTTATCAGCATATGCTATTAAAATTGAAAATTTTCCATGCTGATTTAGTTTATCTTGAGTTTGGCATTATTTAAATTTTAAACTTGCTGAGAAGTGGATGTTGTGGGTTTAGCTGGTAAGTTGCTTTCTGGCCCTAATTTGTCCGGTGAATATTTGGTACATGAGATTTTTTTATTGGTAATTATGAAGGGCCATAGGGTTGTTTATTACAAGTTAATAAAGGCCTTTAATGATATGTCTAGAAGCTGAAGATGTTTGGGTTTGATTTGCTATATCCTCGTTCTATGTATTTAAAACCACAATGTTCTATACTTGTGCCTTGGAAATTTGAAAATTGATGCTTATAAAAAACGCAGCTATTTAAATTGCTTTTGTGATCCCTTTTGTGTATACTTGGTATGACTTTATTGTGCTTTTTTCGTGATCATGGTTCGATAGTACCTGGAAGAGTTCGAGTGGCTGTAAGACTTAGACCTCGAAATGCTGAAGAAATGGTGGCAGATGCTGATTTTGCTGATTGCGTTGAATTGCAACCTGAGGTGAGTTTGTTTTATTAGCTTTCTGAAGATCCTGCAATGTACTTTCACTTATACATACACATTCTATTTTGCTAAATGCTTTATCCATGTATGTGATTAAACATTATTTTTATTTTACTTTCTTTCAGTTTAAAAGGTTGAAACTTCGGAAAAACAATTGGGATTCAGACACATATGAGTTTGATGAAGTATTTACTGAATTTGCATCACAGAAGCGTGTCTATGAAGTTGTTGCTAAGCCAGTTGTGGAGGTTTGTTACGTTATTGCATTTTCTAGCTCATTTAAAAGTATCTTTTTGTGAGCTATCTAATTTTGTTGACCTGGTGTCTTTTATGATTTGGTGAACTTCATTATTGTTAGCACAATGTTTCAATCATCTTTAATGTTACTTCTATGTTTCAATGTTTTTCTGTATTATTATTGACTTAATTTGTTTTGGCAATCTGATGTTTAGAGTGTTCTTGATGGATATAATGGGACGGTAATGGCTTATGGCCAAACAGGCACTGGGAAAACTTTTACCGTTGGACAATTGGGGGTAGAAGACGCTTCCAATCGTGGCATCATGGTTCGTTCCATGGAGGATATTTTAGCAGATCTATCTCCAGAAACCGATTCAGTCACTGTCTCATACTTGCAGGTTGTATACTTTTAAGTACATTACTGCATTTTGCTTCACATGCATCGGTTTTTAGGGCTTTTGTTTTCAAGTTGCAAGCTCAGTCACTGCATCTTGATAATTAGAAAACTGGATGCCTATTTGGCCTTTCCATGCTGTTCTTCTATTATATTGTATTCTAAGCAATTTTATTGAAAATGTTTAATCTGTTTTTGACCCTTGAAAAATTTGTAGCTTTACATGGAGACTATCCAGGACTTGCTTAATCCTGCGAATGATAACATTCCCATTGTGGAAGATCCAAGAACCGGTGATGTATCTTCGCCCGGGGCTACACTTGTAGAAATTAGAGACCAGCAGAGTTTTTTGGAGCTTCTAAGAGTGGGGGAGGCTCACCGTTTTGCTGCTAACACAAAGTTGAATACCGAATCTTCTCGTAGTCATGCTATTCTGATGGTGAAGAAAGAAGCTTATTTCTAACGAGTTAAATTATTTTTATATATATATGCCTTGAATCAATAAACCAAATTTTGAAATTGATTGTTTTAGTAATTTTTTATAAACAGTATGCAATAATGAAGTTATCCTTTCTCTTACAGGTACAAGTTAAGAGGTCTGTCTTAGAAAGTGAAGATATTTCTTCTAATGAAAACAATGAGTCTTCATACTTGACTAAACCTTCTAAACCACTTGTTCGAAAGAGCAAGCTGGTTGTGGTAGATTTGGCAGGTTCAGAGCGTATCCATAAGTCAGGTGTATGCTCAACTTGAAATACCGTCCTATCTATCATTTTTCATGAATATTATGAAATAATAAATTTCATTTTAGCGGCATCTCCAGATGCACTTCTTATGTATCTATGGTATGCATGAGACATGCTGACATGTATGTGAGCAAGTGTTGGTATCATCTATAGATCTGTTCAAATTGTATTTGTAAGTCAATTTGTGCTAAAATTGTCCATCTCTTTTCTCCTCACCAGGGAGTGAAGGACAAATGCTAGAGGAAGCTAAATCTATAAATCTTTCACTTAGTGCATTGGGTAAATGTATTAACGCTCTAGCAGAAAACAGTGCTCATGTTCCAATTCGGGATTCCAAGCTCACTAGGCTGCTCAGAGATTCTTTTGGAGGTAAGATGCCTTAATTTGTTGTGTTAGATTTCATACTAGTACACGTAGGCAGCTAGGCGCTTCAACTAAATGAGATCAAATTTGCTATTAAATTTGATTCATTATTTAAGAAACCAGTTATGGTTTTTAAGTCCCACCAGTTATGGTTTTTAAGTCCCTGTTTGGCTTACTTTAGAATCTCTGTTTTTTTTTTTTTTTTTACTTATTTTCATCCTATATTGTTAGTCATCGCTATTTCTGACATGTAAAGAGAATTGGCAGCTCTTCTTCACTGGTTTTTTAAGGCTTTTGTTATTTTTTTCCGTTCTAAAATTGTACTTGTTTTCCTTGTCGAAGATTTTCATATCCTTCTACATTCTGTGCTTTCATAGGGATGAAACTAGGAATAAGTTATTTCAGGGAGGGGGTGAAATTTTGAAACATTAATATGATATGCATGTGAAAATTTTCACCCCTTATTGAGTCATGTTTAGTTTTATAACTCACCTCTATAGACTACTTGATTAATGCTTATTAGATCTTTTTGAATACTTAATAGATTTCTGCCTTTATCATATATATTTATTTGTATGTCTGACTAAATTTGTACACATATGACTTTCATGTTTAGAACTAAAAATCGAAAATGTCCTCAATTTGTCCCTAAAGGACAAGCATGGTGGGATATTACAGTTATTTCATTGTTAAAATATAATTAATGGAACGGTATTTAGATAATCTTTTGGCTTTAAATGCATGATATAAGGAAATGACCTGTATACCCCTTTTGTCTCGTAGTAAGTGTTAAGATACTGGTTATGTAGTTAAATTGGGAATAAGGGAATTATATCGCTATCAATAAGCAAGGACTTGTTTGTCTGAAACACAAACGTGAAGCCTCTTGGACATTGTTCCTGGCTGTTAATATCCAGTATAATTTTAGCCGCTGTCATGTAATCCTAACAAGTTTTCAATAATTTGCAGGTACTGCTAGGACTTCTTTGATTGTAACTATTGGACCATCTCCACGTCATCGGGGAGAGACTGCAAGTACCATACTGTTTGGCCAGAGGGTCAGTTTAGTTATTTATGGATATCTAGACTTATTTATGTGTTTTAGCATAGAAAATACAATATGCTCTAAATTGTAAATGATAATGATGGGGTGTACACTAAAGGATGTTTTAATTTTTTCTGGCAAAAAAGTTTTAATTTTTATCAGGATTCTTTTATTTTGTCTGATGTATGTCATTTTTATTTAAACCAGGGTATTTAACTTATCTGTTAAATAAATTTAGTCTGATTAGGATTTATATTGTTTATTCTATTATTCTATCTTATTTTATTTAGGTTTATCTTATCAATGATTTAGTTTCTTTTAAATCTAAAGAAAGTTTATCGTATCTTTTAGGATTATAGTAGTCTAGATTAACTAGGATTGGAGCTCTATAAATAGCCATGGAATTATTCACTTTGTGGACCTTTTGCCATTGGAATAAAATTCATTATTTTGCAATCACTCTCCCCTTTTTACTCTCTAGTTCTCCCTCCTTTCTTCCTATCTTTGTTCACTCCCTCTTTCTCCTTCCTTGTCCTTTCCCTCACTTGTCCTACTCCCCTAAATACCTGTTGCATGTAAATATTTTTTTTCCTAATTTTTTGAACAATTTAAATGTTAATACCAACTTTTCTATATTTGGACTTTGTCTTAAAAGTAATTATTTGGACTACATCTTAAAAGTAATTTTTGTGCCCTATTGTAAGGTAAGTTAGTCTCTGTGCCTACTAAATCTGGATGATGTTTGTTTTTCCTCCTTGTGCTGTTTTTCAACCATAAAATGGCTTTTAATGGCCTTTGGCTAGTTGCCAGTATTTTTTGACCATGGATATTTGTGGTGATTATTTTTCCCCAATTTGTTAGTAAAGTATCATGGTTAACGGATGATGGGTTTTTTTTTTTTAGACCTACTGTCTTTTTCTCAATTACACATCTTAAAATTTCAAATGCAAGATGTTATTGATGATTAATATAGTTGGCTGCATGATTGATTCAAGTGTCATTTTTGTTACAAAGGCAATGAAAGTTGAGAATATGTTGAAAATAAAGGAGGAATTTGATTATAAAAGTTTAGCCCGGAGGTTTGAAGTTCAAGTAGATAAGTTGATTGCGGAAAATGAAAGGCAGCAGAAAGCTTTTGAGGCTGAAGTTGAAAAAATAAATTTGGAGGCTCAAAGTCGGATAGCTGAAGTTGAGAGGAATTTTGCAGAAGCATTAGAGGTTTGTATCTATATGTGATAATAGTCTCTATCTTGAACACACTATCTAATTTAATTTACTAATCATGCTCTATAGATGTGGGTTTCCATTGTAGGTAAGAGTACTTGATGCATGACCATTACTGTATGCCTAGTTTTACTGATACAATAACTTCCCTGATATATTTATGTAATATTATACCATGCAAAACCTACAATACGAAATATAAAATCTTAATAGTTCTTACTAAGTGTTAGAATTAGGAAATCCTTCTACATTATTAGGATTCCTTGATCCTTGCCTTGATTATAGGATCTGATTCATTTCCTGATTCTGTGATTCTATTTTAGGAAATAGATCATTAGGTGTTTTATTGTCATTGATTGTATTTCTCATTCCTTCCCTTTTCTTCTCACCGTGTGTGCTCCTTTGTGAGCCTATATATATTGTAGCTTTTCCCTCATATGAATAATAACATATACAGAGAGAGTTTACACCTCTGAAAGTTAATATGGTATCAGAGCTTTGGACACCTGTCCGAGGCCTCAGCAAGCGAGAGAAACAGTGAGTGATGTGAGGGAGAGAGAAACAGTGAAGGGAAAGTTCTCCGGCGAGGTTAGGGTTCACTGTAGGTGGCGAGTTAGACTACACCGCCTAGCCCAGAAGTACCGGAGGGCTCCGATCGGCGAAACCCAGAAATCCGGCGACGATCCGGCGACTCCACGACGGCGCGTGGGTTACACGCGCCTGACGAACACCGACGCTGTGACGGCGCGTGACGAGTGTTTTCGACGGCGACTTCTTGTTTCGACCTCCTCCTCTGATTTCCGGTGAGACCCAGTGGTTAGTACATCCTCCGGTGGCTTTTCTGAATTTTCCGCGAACTCTCCGTGAAAATTCCAGATTCAGCGACTATTTCTTTCTTCCAGAAACATGGATTCCTCTCAGAGTCCTCCTACGTTCGGAACATTTCCCGGAACTTATCCCATGGGTTTTATGACCGGTACCGATTCTCAAACTCACAATTCCTCTTCTTCTTCTTCTTCCTCTATGACCATCAACCCAGTACCAAACAGAACCTCAGAGATGGCTTCAAAATTTACAGACCATCACATTATGGCTATTAGCCATAAGTTTAATGGTAGAAACTATCTCCAGTGGTCACAAAGTGTGCTGAGGTATATTCGAGGTAAGAGAAAGGAGAAATACATTCTTGGGCAACCCCTCAACCAGCCCCGATGACCCTAATTTTGACACTGGTTTCTTGAAAACAACCAAGTCATGACATGGTTGTGTAATTCAATGACCTTGGAGATCAGTGAGGGATATCTGCTTGCACACACGGCAAAGGAAATATGGGATGCCGCTAGGAGGACCTACTCCTCCCTTGAAAACACTGCTGCCTTGATTCACCTAAAGAGACAACTCCGGGATTTACGACAAGGTAATCAGTTAGTAACTGAATATTATAATGCGTTGCTGAAATTGTGGCAACAACAAGACTTGTTTGAGGTCCACCCTTGGGACAGTCTCAAAGATGCACACTGTACAAACGAATTGTGGAAGAAGGAAGGATACACGACTTCCTCTTAGGCCTAAATGATGTCTTCGAGGAGGTACGGGGCAGAATCATGGGGCTGAAGCCACTCCCACAACTCTTTGACGTGGTCAACTTTGTGCAATTTGAGGAAAGTAGGAAACTCTTGAACCGAAGTGGACCAAGCAACATTGAAAGCTCAGCTCTTGCAATTCAGGGACCATCTGGGGACCGCAAAACCGATAAGTGGTGCAACTATTGTAAGAAAAAGGGCCATACTAAGGAAGAATGCTGGAAACTCCATGGAAAACCCTCGGGAAAATCAAACTTCCAAAGTCACACGACCACAAACTGGACCAAAGGTGGAGAGTGACAATCACCTGAGTCAAGAGGAGCTGCAGATGTTTCGTAGAATGCTCGAACAACAGAATAAGTCTAACTCTGTTCCCAGCGTGCATCTTGTACAATCAGGTAATTCTATTATTGCCCTAAACGCTGTGATGACCAATGACGATACCTGGATTGTTGACTCAGGAGCTACAGATCACATGACCGGTAACAAAACTCTATTCCGTAACCTTAAACTCTGTCATGAACACCTCAAAGTAAAAGTTGCTAATGGTGTATTCACACGAGTTGAGGGTATTGGGACTGTTGCATTATCTGACCACTTGGCAATACATAACGTTTTGTTTGTACCGGAACTTACCTGTAATCTGATCTCTATAAGCAAGTTGACTAGAGGTCAAATATGTCGAGTGATCTTTGATGATGGTTTATGTGTGTTCAAGGATTTAAGAACGAGGAGGACGATTAGGACTTCTAGAGAATGGGATGGATTGTTCTACCTTGAAGGGTCAACCTCAAAGAATAAAGAAATGTGGAAGGCAAGGCGAGCGCTGGTTAGCTCAAACTCACAGAATAATGATATATTGTTGTGGCATTGTCGATCAGGCCACCCTAGTTTTGATTATATGAAACATGTGTTTCCAAATTTATTCAATAAAAATTCTGTTCCTTTTCATTGTGAAACTTGCCGATTTGCTAAACAGACACGATCCTCCTATCCCAAACAACCCTATACTCCCACCTCCCCATTCACATTGATTCACAGTGATATCTGGGGCCCTGCCCGAATAGCTACTCTCACTCATACCAGGTGGTTTGTTACCTTTATCGATGATCACACTCGCACCACATGGGTTTATTTAATGAAAGACAAATCCGATGTCACCAAAGTCTTTCAAAACTTCTATACCTTTGTACAAACTCAATTCAACACGTCCATTAAGGTACTTCGAAGTGATAATGCCAAGGAATACATGAGCACAACCTTTAAAGAGTTTCTTGATCGTCAAGGAATTCATCACCAAACATCTTGTCCTTACACCCCCCAACAAAATGGGGTAGCCGAACGGAAAAACCGTCACCTGTTGGAAGTAACCCGTGCCTTGCTAATGGAACGGAATGTTCCCACCATATTTTGGGGTGATGCCATCCTCACCGCGGCTTATCTCATTAACCGCATGCCTTCTAAAGTTCTCAAATACGATACCCCAATTCAAAACCTCCTGAAATTATTTCCAAATTGCCCTCATCAATTCCTTACCTTCCAAGGTGTTTGGATGTGTTGTCTTTGTTCACAAAAGGAGGGTAACAAATTTGGTGCTCGCTCTGACAAGTGTATCTTCCTTGGCTACTCCTCCACTCAAAAAGGGTACAAATGCTACTGTCCCTCTTCCAAGAAACTCATTGTCTCCCGGGACACAGTTTTCTCGGAAGAAGAAGCTTATTATCCTAAATTATCCATTCAGGGGGAGTATTCTGATATTGAATGGCTAATCTTGGATCGATCTAATTCCAACACCTCAAAGTCACCTGATACATCATCTGAACCACCTAACCTCATAGCCTCTCTTGACTCACTTGCTCCCACAAACCAGCCTAACACATACATTCCATCCCAACCTGAATCCAATGAACCGGAAACACATGTTGAGATCAATTCAGGGATGGATGCAGGAGCACGACAAGAGATAGAGACTGAACCAGACACTGGTAGAACTATCTCTCCCATTCAAAGGAACGACCATGAATCCAATCCGGGATTAAATCCTGAAGAATCGGGTTGGCCTATTGCCTTGAGAAAAGGGGTAAGATCGTGTACTCAACATCCTATTCAACGATTTGTTGAGATCAATTCAGGGATGGATGCAGGAGCACGACAAGAGATAGAGATTGAACCAGACACTGGTAGAACTATCTCTCCCATTCAAAGGAACGACCATGAATCCAATTCGGGATTAAATCCTGAAGAATCGGGTTGGCCTATTGCCTTGAGAAAGGGGTAAGATCGTGTACTCAACATCCTATTCAACGATTTGTTTCATATGGTAATCATGCGCAAGAATGCAAAGTTTTGTTGTTAACAATGCCTGCAGATAACCGTTCCAAATACATTTCAACAAGCTATGACTGATCCAAATTGGAAGCAAGGCTGCGAAAGAGGAATTGAGGGCACTCAAGGAAAATAGAACATGGGAGATCACGACTCTTCCTAAAGGAAAGAAACCAGTGGGATGCGGGTGGATCTTCACTCCGAAATTCAATCCCGATGGCGGTATCAACAAATACAAGGCGAGACTTGTTGCAAAGGGATATACCCGGACGTACGGGATCGACTACCGGAGACATTTGCTCCAGTGGTCAAGTTCAATACCATTCAAGTATCTTGTTATCACTTGCGGCGAACTTGGATTGGTCTCTATACCAACCGGACGTGAAAAATGCATTCTGAATGGCAACCTAGAGGAAGAAGTATACATGGAGATTCCAGATGGAGTTTTAGCTCCTAATAACTCTGTGTGTAAGCTAAGGAAGTCATTGTACGGCTTGAAACAATCTCCTAGGGCATGGTTCGGTAGATTCACCAAAGCAGTAAAAGGGCTTGGATATACTCAGGGATATACTCAGGTCCCTCATGTTGATCGTCTATGTTGATGACATAATCATTACAGGGATGATGAAGAATCCATGGCTCAACTAAAACGGGACTTGTCAACTGAATTCCAGGTAAAAGACCTTGGACAAATGAGATATTTCTTAGGCATGGAAGTAGCAAGAACCAAGAAGGGCATCAATGTCTCACAACGCAAGTATACATTAGACTTGTTACATGAGACAGGAATGTTGGGCACTCAACCGGAAGGAACACCAATGGAAGAGGATGCCACTTAGAGATCAAACCACAAGGTATTCCAGCCAATGCAGAGAGATACAGAAGACTTGTGGGAAAATTGATATACTTAACCCACACACGTCCTGACATCAGCTATGCAGTTGGAATAGTAAGTCAGTTTATGCATCAGCCCCAAGAAGAACACATGGCGGCCGTCCACAGAATTTTGAGCTACCTAAAGCTTAATCACGGAAGGGAATATTCTTTAAGAAAGGTACTACCAGAACATAGAAATCTACACCGATGCAGATCATGCAAGAGATAGAGAGACCGGGAGGTCAATCTCGGGTCTGTACATACGTGTGGGAAACCTAGTTACTGGAGAAGCAAGAAACAGACAGTGGTGTCACCAAGCGGTCTTTGAAGCGGAACTAAGAGTGTCAACAAAGGAGTATGTGAAGGAATCTGGATTATCGATTCGCGAGTTGGGAATTCAACATGAGGGACCAATGCAACTCGGTGTGATAACAAGGCCGCATTGAAATGGTCAAGAACCCGGTATATCATGATAGAACCAAACATGTTGAGATAGACAGACACTTTATTAAAGAAAAGATTGAAGCGAGGCATTATGACACTATCTCACATAAGTTCTGCAGACCAAATTGCGAGATGTCCTAACTAAACCACTCGGTCGAACGAAGTTTGAAGGATTTCGTGGCAAGTGGGATTGATCGACATATACTCTCCACTTGAGGGGAGTGTTAGAATTAGGAAATCCTTCTACATTATTAGGATCCCTTGATCCTTGCCTTGATTATAGGATCTGATTCATTCCTGATTCTGTGATTCTATTTTAGGAAATAGATCATTAGGTGTTTTATTGTCATTGATTGTATTTCTCATTCCTTCCCTTTTCTTCTCACCGTGTGTGCTCCTTTGTGAGCCTATATATATTGTAGCTTTTCCTTCATATGAATAATAACATATACAGAGAGAGTTTACACCTCTGAAAGTTAATACTAAGGTAAGACTTTTTTAACCTACAAGACTTTCCTATTTTTAATATCTCTATACCCAATTAACTTCGTTAGAATTATCCTTGAATAATTGATAATTTACCAATATGAGCTAACTCTACATTGTAATTTTGAAGCAGACATCAGACATGATGCTGTCCTTTGCTGCATATATTTTGATAACCTAAGGCAGCTTAGACTTTGAACTTGATGCTTCCTGAGTTTTTTTAATCCTCTACTCTCTTTATGTACTCATCATAAGTTGTACCATGCGTTGTAGAAAGAGAGGTTGAAATGTCAGTTGGAGTACATGGATTCAGTCAAGCAGTTGGAGCATAAGTTGGTAAAGAGTCAAGAAAGACATGACTGCAATGGCTTTGCGGATGTTCGTGGAGAGGTATCTCATTTGATATTTTATTGTTTATTCTGGAATATTTGAAGTGAATTCTTTTCTCATTTTTTTGTTATTACTAGTATTTTTTTCTAAAAAAGAAATATTGCATATTTCAGATTATTAATATTAGTGTTCCAAAATTCTTATTTTCTTGATGATTTCTGGATTTTTATGTTTGCAATTTACCACATGTTTCATGATGCATTTTATTTTGTATTTTTACTGCTTATGCTTTGTCCGTCAGTATGTTCTTGTGTTTTCTTTTGAGTGGATTTATTGCATCTGGAAAAATATCACCGGTTTTATGTTTGTAATTACAGTCATAATGATTATATATGGTTATAATTTTATTTAAAAGAAATAGAGCATAAACAGTAGTTATCTAAAGAATTTACATAACATGCTAGGCAATACAATTACTAGAGAATAATAATTCTTTGAGAAAGTTGTCTTGACAATTCATAGAACCCTTGTGCCTTGTTTGGTATGGAAGTATTTTTGAAAGAAGTGGAAGTGGAAGTGGGACACGACCAAAGAAGGCTATTGGATGTGCCGGTGAGGAGGGTCAATCACGTAGTATGGAGTCCTCTGAAAAGAGGTAGAGAAAGGCCGAAGCAAACTCTCAATAAGGTTATCGAATGAGATCTTTTGATTGATAATTTATCAAAAGATCTAGTTTTTTATAGAGCACAATAACACTATGTGATCCATATAGCAAACCCTGCCTAATGGGATATAAGGCTTCCTTGTTGTTGTTGGAAGTGGGGTTTAAAGTGCGTTTGGTATGCCTATGGAACTCTTGTATTGTTTTTAGTTTATATATGTAAATAAAATATGAAATTCCTGAAATACCCTCCCTCCACCAAAAAAAGAAAAGAACTTCCTCACTACAAAACTCATCTATCATGATAATTGACAAAAAAAAAAAAAAATCCCGCCAAATAAAACCCATCATCAATCACAATATAATAATCAAATCGAAAAGAGCTCATTGGGAAAATTAATCTCAATCCCTCTTAAACTAACCCATATGTATAGAAAAAAAAGAAGAAGCCTAATCCCATTTTTACAACCACCCCTTTCATTATCGGCAATGGAGCTTCGTTCTCGTTAAAGATCTCCTCACCATCAATGATGTGTTCCATGCCATCACTCATTCACTTATCATCATAGAAAGAGAAATTAGACCTCATTGCTCATCATTGAAGGAAGAGGATTAAATGCCTTCGCTGAAAATGAAATTGAGGGTAGAGAGTTAGAAATCAAAAGTGCTATAAACAAGACTAGAAATCAAAAGTTGAAATGAGATCAGAAATTGAATCCTCCTCCGACGTCACCATTCCTCATCGTTGTTGTTGAAGAAGATGGGATGGGGGCAACGTAGGCTGAGGGTGACGGATGTTGGCGGTTAACAGAGGTTGGTGGCTAGCGGAAGTTGTAGGGGACAAAACGATCAGAGATCTAGTTCCAGGAGGACTGGAACTTAATTCTCTTTTGGGGATGAGGGGGGTAAGGAACTTGGTTCCATTAATTTTGATGAAACCCAGTTCCATAGGGAGCTAACTTCAAGCCTGCCAAACACAAATTTTTCAGTTTCAATTCCAATTCCACTTATGTACCTCCAATTCCCTGCCACCAAACAGGGCTTTGTGTTTGAGGCTTGGTTTGAAAATACAAAGAAATTTTGCACTTCTAATGTGATCGCCACAAACAATGTAGTAGCTGTAACAATCTCGAGGGTTCCAATTCATTCATGTGATCAAGTATCTGTCACCATCAAGGCAGAGATCAGCTACCACTTTGATGGAAAGAAAACTAGAAATACAATTGTATTAATCAATCCTCACCTGTATACAGGAGTCTAGGAGCCTGTTTGGGAAATTTCAAAAAAACTTAGGTTTTAGCAAAAGTTTTCCAAAAACTTAGGTTTTAGCAAAAGTTTTCCAAACACCCCTAAAAATGTCCAGAAGCTATTCTGCAGTCAAACCTAGGTTTTGAGGACAAAACCTAGGTTTGGGAAAAAGTTTTTTTTTTTTTTTTCAGATTTTTTTCTCTCTTTTGCCATCATCAGCATTTTTTCAGTACCATTCAGTGTCCTTAAGTATCTTTTTAGTTCTCGTTAGTACCCTGAAATATTTTTTCAAGATCAATTAGTACCTTGAAATATTTTTTCAAGATCTTAAAATAAATTTTTAAGATCATGAAGTATTTTTTCAGTACTAGTCTGTACCTTTAAGTATCTTTTTAATTCCCATCAATACCTTGAAATATTTTTTCAAGATCCTAAAATAATTTTCAAGATCATGAAGTATTTTTTCAGTACCAGTCTGTACCCTTAAATATCTTTAGTTCCCATCAATACCCTGAAATATTTTTTCAAAATCAGTCAGTACCCTGAAATATTTTTTCAAGATCCTAAAATAATTTTTCAAGATCATGAAATATTTTTCAGTGCCAATCTGTACCCTTAAGTATCTTTTTAGTTCCCGTCAATACCCTGAAATATTTTTTCAAGATCATTCAGTACCCTGAAATATTTTTCCTAAATTCTAAAATAAATTTTCAAGACCATGAAGTATTTTTTCCAGTACTAGTCTGTATCCTGAAGTATTTTAATTTTATACATAAATTTATGTAATTTTTTGTAATTATTATGAAATTTAATGTTAAAAATATTTAAAATACAACCTTATCCTTTATATGCGATTATACCAAAAGCTAATGTCCTTTTTGGTAAATTTGACCTTGAAAAAACTATTCTGATAACAATATCCAAACACTAACATTTTATCAAAATCACTTTTTTCAATAATTTATTCTGTAAAAAGCTATTTTGAAAAAGTTATTTTACCTCATAATTCATAAATCCCAAAAGCTATTCTCCAAAAGTTAAATCCAAATGAGCCCTAGTTCTACTCATATAGGACCTCCCTTTCCTTTTCCTAACTACTGGCTACTAACAACTCTTCACTCCTATTAACCATCCCACTGTTAGTTAGGACTTTTCCCTGCACAAGTAACACTCATACCTCACTTTATTTCTGTATCTAAATCAGTGTCTGATTTTATTATTTTTTTCTAGGTGGTGCTATTTATCTTTTCCCTTCATGGCTGAATTTAGTAGGACGGTGATGGAGGCTTCAATAGCATGGATGCCTAAGTCCCACATCAAGTATCATATACTCCTTAGGTCCTTAATATATATACTACTTAACTAATTTGGGTAGATTAAGAAAATGAGAAATTATTTAATTATAACAAATGTGACATGATCTACCTGAAATATCCCTGTATAACATTATATCATATATTGGTTTATGAGTTAGGTAAATTAGTTTGAAAAAAAATGTCAATTATTATGGATAAATTGGATTGAGGTCTCTAGGATCATGATCAACCCTCTAATTAGCTTCTATATTGGACCAGATCAAAGTGTACTTCTGAATCGCTTGTTTAAGTGGGTTGATTCTCCCACCTCATTAGCTTGTTTTCAGTGAGGATTTTCCATCCCACTTGACTAACCCATTACATGGATAACAATTTAATCTTCCCTAGTGCTGGTATTCAAGCATATGTTCTGCCTATTTTCTTGTTGAACTAAGATTACTTAGTTTTATCTTCTTTTCATCTTTTATTTTTTTATCTTTAATTAGTTTTTATGGAACAGGGGCCCAGGCCATCTGCAAATGAAGTAGCTGAGGTCAAAAGGATGCTTGAAAATGAAAGTATTCGAAGAAAGGCAGCTGAAGAAGAGGTAGAAATTCTAAAAATTCAGCTGGGGAATCATTCACAGACAGAGGTAAATTTAGATGACAAATATCTCTGGCCTCTATATTTCCAACCTTGAATTTCTGTTATAGTGGGAACATCTTTTGTGTATTAGGCTGGAGGCGATATGGAGATTCTAAATCTTCGCAGAAAGTTGGAAGAGGAGGCTCATCAGAAAAAGAAACTTGAAGAAGAGATAATAATACTACGAAGTCAGTTATTACAATTGACCTATGAAGCTGATCAGGTTTTCTTTTTTGCTTTGAATCAAATTGTTGTATTTGCTTGATTAGTCATTATTTGCTTGGAAGTGAAATCTATACTCTAGCTTTGCAGTGATTTTGAACCTTGTCAGTGCCTGATTTATAAAAGATTTATAGTCCTATTTAAATATATGGAATTGTTAATGGGTACCTGATCTAAATACATGATGTTTCAAGGTTTGTTAGAGTTTTGAACTCGTGTAATGCCAGAGAGAGAGAGAGAGAGAAAATGAATTCTCAAATACTTGCTTATTCATGTATACAATAGGGGTATTTTTACACAAAAGAGGAGCCTCAGAATTAATGGCTCATTAGAATGATTGATTTCCTAATTGTAATCATAATCCCTATAATCCCTGATTATGTGCGATACTAACTGATTCTAATATATTTACATTAATATACTTCCTAACACTCCCCCTCAAGTTGGAGCACAGATGTTAATCTTGCCCAACTTGTTACAAAGATAGTCAACACGAGTCTCATTTAGGGCTTTAGTCAACAAATCACCCAATTAGTCGCTAGACCTCACATCCTGTGGAAATGAAGTTCTCTTTGATTTTATCACGTACAAAGTGATAGTCGATCTCAATGCGTTTTGTTCGTTTATGAAACACAGAATTAGAGGTTATATGCAGAGTAGCTTTGTGATGTCACATCACAGTTTCGCAGGCAATACCATGGTAAGACCAACCTCCTTCATTAACTGGTGAATCTACAAAATTTCCTATACTGACTGAGCCATGGCCCTATACTCAGCTTCTGCACTAGATCGTGAAACCACACCTTGCTTCTTGCTCTTCCAAGAGACTAAATTTCCACCCTCAAGCACGCAGTATCCTATGGTAGATCTCATTGTAGCCTTCGACCTCGCATAATCTGCATCACAAAAACATTCAATCTCGGTGTGGCCATGATTCTATAGAGTATACCACTACCATGTGAGTCCTTCAAGTAATGTGAGACATGCTCCAAAGCTTCCACTGAGCAACGATCGGTATTGTCATGAATTGGCTAAGCACACTAACTGGAAAGGTCACATTGGGGCGAGTCATCGTGAGTAGTTCAATTTCCCAATCAATCTATGGTATCTCTCAAGATAGGCAAACTACTTGATCTTCTCAAGATCAACCCTTTTTTCTCATCAAACGATGCAGTCATCAATGTCCAAAAAGGGATTAGGAATCATAGGAAAGTTACTTGGTGCTGCCCCAAGTTTTTTGGTTTCTTTTAGTAGATCAAGAACATATTTCTTGTGTCAAGAGGATGCCTTTCTTGGTACTTGATTAAGAGAGCCCGATTTGTAAACGTGATTGAAGGAGCACAAAACCACTGGGGGTAGGCCGGATTCCACCTATCGATGCTTGGAGAGAAAGTCGCTGTTAAAAACCCCACTGCGAGCACCTTCACACACCGTCAAGAGCTATTGTCGGCCAAGCGCTTGTATACCACATGCTGTCAATGAGACGTCAGATGGTCGCCAAATTTTCGGCGAACACTGATCGAAGGGTAGAGAATGCAGTTGTATGGCGCATGTATTGAGAATCCTGACGAGACAGAACCTGAACTCTGTTTCACAGGACCAGAACCCTGAACAGAGCACAAATCGGAAAAAATTGCAAGCCACGTTTCTTTGATACCATGTAATGACAGAGAGGGATAGAGAAAAAATGTATTCTCAAATACTTGTTTATTCATGTATACAATAGGGGTATTTATATATAAGAGAGGAGCCTTAGAATTAATAGCTTATTATAATGATTGATTTCCTAATCATAATCATAATCCTTATAATCCCTGATTATGTGCGATAATTGATTCTAATATATTTACATTAATATACTTCCTAACATCATAGACTGCTTGGGTGCAAAATTTAGAGTACTGGGAGCTAGTTTCTTAGTTCTCTGTGATAGCTTGACAATTTAAAATATAAAATTCTTTGATAAGATTGCCATCAACATGGTCCCCCTGTGAAAGTTCAGGTCACTGGCATTAGTCCTCAGGAGATCAAATATTATTCTCTTCCCTTGTATTTTTGCCTTGAAATGTATTATGTGATAGATTTGTTTGCTCCCGTACTCTGCAAATGTTTCTCATGTTCATTTGAAACATAATGGAAAGCTATTTTATGTGAGTCTGAGAGCTACTCCACCTAATGTTTTTGAGCTTCTAGTAGATTTTGGTTTGAGGTACCTCTTCTCTTTCCAATAAAAGTGTTTGTTGAAGGGGAAAAAAATAACTATCCTCTTTCCATGCCCTCTAGCTACACAGCTTTGTTTTAGTACACCTTTGTTACTACCTAATTCGATGTTATGTCTGTAGATGAGGAGGTGTCTGGAAAGTGGTGGCTCTGTAAATGAGTTTTCTGCCGTGGATTCTGCCATGTCTCAAGCTAGGAGTTCTCAACTCACAGACAATGGGAATGGTCAGAAGGAATCTGTTGCTAATCTTTTTGAACAAGGTATAAGAAGTGGTTCGAGTAATAATTGAAACTCTACACATGCATGTGTGTATGACTCAAAATGATTTGACAGTTGGATTGCAAAAGATATTGACATTACTGGAGTCAGATGATGCCAATGTACGGATTCATGCAGTGAAAGTGGTTGCTAACCTGGCAGCTGAAGGTAATTGCTACCCTCTCTTCTTACGGTTTTGTTTAACATCTGCTTTCCTGTTTAGTGATGCTGAAATATCCTTTCACCAGTGGGTTGTAGATGGTAGTTAACTGATTATTAAACATTCTTTTTTTTTTTTCCATGTCATACTAACACCTGGAATGGGTGAATTAGTTACAGAAATCAATCTGGTTTATTTTTGTAATTTTTTGGTCAAAACAACTAGAGCTTAAAGATATTTGACCTATGTTTTGATCGTGCTTTGCCTTCTTACTTACAAGTTGCTGTGTTCTATCGTGAAATACTCAGACTAGTGCTCTATTCTTGACATATTTCTTATCTGAAGTTCATAAGAATGTCTATTGTTAAGTAATCTTTGAAACATCTGTCTCTCAAAGGCCAAGTTCAATTGAAAACTGGGGAATGTTAACCTATCTTCATGTTGTCTGTGGAAAAGCGGGAGGAGATTCTGAATGATGTGATACTCTTTATTATTTAACAGATAAGAAACACTACCTTTATATTTGATGTTGGTACTGGTAGCAACATTTCTGGTAGTTGAAGTTCATATTGCGGCAACAGTCAATTACAAATATAAGAAAATAAAGGGAAATAACAGGTAAATAATTGTGGGGATGTCAGTGAATCTAAGATGCGTATTTTATCATCCCCACTCCCAGTTTAAACCTGGGCTCGTCAAATTTAGCCTATGGAGCTGATTTAATTAAACACTACGTTAGTTTGGGAGTGAGTGGCTATGTATGAAAGTTCTACTGTTCTGATTTCTTCCCCCTGAATTTGAACCAAAACTGATAATAAATTTTGACTACATATTAGCTTTTTCTGCTTTAAAATGGATGTTATGATTGTAAGGATTAAATATCACTAGATGTAAAATACCAGTTTTCTTTTTGTATAATTGCCCTTGGCTCATGCCTAGTGTAACCATGATCAGGCTCGGTCATAGACATTCTGCCAATTTGCTTCCCTAAATTTGAGCCCATCATACTTATCCCTCTAAACAATTGAAAACATCAACCTTTTGCAGTAGTTATTGATTTCTCATGTCACTTTATCTAATGATGTTTCTCAATTTGATATACAGAAGCAAATCAAAAGAGAATTGTAGAGGCAGGTGGTCTTACATCCTTACTTATGCTTCTTAGAAGATATGAGGATGAAACGGTTCGCAGGGTAGCAGCAGGGGCAATAGCCAATCTTGCGATGAATGGTGATTGTTAATTGCTATTTAAATTTTCAAACATCAAGATTACAAGATCTTGCTTCTTAGATTGGTAGTTTTACTGTTTTTTGTGTTTTTGCGCATTTGACTACTGTTGGTTTGTTATCTTGCTTCTTTTGCGGTGATGCAGAAGCCAATCAAGAACTTATTATGGCTGAAGGCGGAATTACTCTCTTATCAATGACTGCATCTGATGCTGAAGATCCACAAACTCTCCGAATGGTTGCTGGGGCTATTGCTAATCTATGTGGAAATGGTATATTTACATGTTTTCTCTTCTCTTGTTGGTTACATGGAAGGTTTGTGTCTTGGGGAATAAGGAGCTGAGATTGGGCAAAGGCTCACCTGAGTCTTAGATTAAGGCTTGTGCCATATGAGATTTCAGATTACTAGTATGTTTACTTGTTTTTGTTATCTGAGTTGCTAAATCCCTGAAAACATGTAGTTTAGCTATAAAGTAATGACATTAGAAAGAATACTTATACCATAAGATACTACTCCCTCCATCCCTAAATATAAGCTTCAAATTTGTGAATGGGTGTGCCCCAAAATATAAGCTTTATTTTAGGTTTGTGAACGCATTTATTGCACTTTTTTCAACTTTACCCCTTGATTGTATTTGTTGTATTTATTGTCTCTCTCTCTCTCTCTTATCCTCTTTACAAATAAGGGCATAGTTGGAAAAAAATACATATTTATTGCTCTTAACTAATTTTAACTGTTTTATTGATAAACAAAAATTGGTTATTTGAAGCTTATAAAAAGGGATGGAAGGAGTAATTATTAAAATGCATCATCACGAACAACAAGAAGTCACCAACACAGAACACTGGAAATAATGGTGAATCAGATTAACTCAACTGATATCCAAAAGGTTACAACAATCTGAAAGAGCAAAACCACTCCCTCAGCCAAGAAAGTTTCAGGTCTTATGCAGAACCTGATTCCCTCTTCTTACACAACTCTCATACAAAATAATGCCTACCTTCCCCAATCCTCTCAATAGCTAATATAGTCAAAAGGCACCTTTCACAGTGTGAGAATATTAGGAAATAAATCAACTTTATTATTAGGATCTCTTGATTATTGTCCTCCTTGATTATAGGATCCTAATTATATCAGCTTTATTAGCCTTTATTGTAATTTATCTTAGTCCCTAAGTTTCTCTTCTGCTTGCCTATATAAAGGCCTATTTGTATTCTTTCTGATTAGGATATTAATTAAGAATTATATTTCTCTCTTAAAGTCTACATGGTATCAAAGCTAGGGTTTCCGCCCCTGGTTCCCTGAGTTTGCGTCTGGGTTCGATTTTCTGGCTGAGTGCCCCGTCTGAAACAGAAACAGTGAGAGAGAGAGGGGAGATATTTCGCATTCTGCCACGTTCCATTTCTTGGTACACGCGCCAGCCCATCATTCTCTCCGTCCTCAGATCGGCGTCCTCCGTTACTTTGGTGGCCGTTCAACGCCTTTGTGACGGCGCGTGGTGTACACGCGCTTCACCGGCATTGACGCTGTGATGGCGCTTGGGAAGTTCGTTTTGCCTGAAAGTTCTTGTTTCGACCTTCTCTTCTCATTTCCGGCCTGATCCGTGAGTTTTAAAGCTTTTGGTAACTGTTTAAGTTTTCCGGCGAGATCTCCGGTGAGAATTTCCAGATTCCGGTGACATCATCGTTTTCTGATTATGGAGCACAGCTAATATTCAACCCTAGAAATGTTTATGGCACAATTCTTCATCAACATCATCATTGGTGGTAGTTCCTCTGTCATCGTGCCTCTCATATCGTCTGACGACTGGTCCCGTCGTCGATTCCGACACAGTTCTTCATCAACATCATCGTTGGTGGTAGTTCCTCTGTCATCGTGCCTTTCATCTCGTCCGATGACTGGTCCCGTCATCCTCAACTTGTGAGCACAGCTCTTCATCAACAACCCATTTCCTCTTCAACGCTGTCATCGTCGTCGAGCCTTTCAACGTCGTTGGTGGTGGTTCCTTTGTCATCGTGCTCCTCAACTCGTTCGATGACTGGTCCCGTCGTCTTAAACTCAACATATTTTTGAAGATTGAAGTGTCGTAGTTGCTGCCCGTCTCCCAACGTAGTCGAGTATCTGCTGCTCTCTAAATAGGCCTCTGAGACTTAAGAAGTACAAGCTTAAGGGGGAGTGTCAGTAGTATAAAGTTGTATAAGCAAGTTGGACATGATTAACATCCATGATCCAACTTGAGGGGGAGTGTGAGAATATTAGGAAATAAATCAACTTTATTATTAGGATCTCTTGATTATTGTCCTCCTTGATTATAGGATCCTAATTATATCAGCTTTATTAGCCTTTATTGTAATTTATCTTAGTCCCTAAGTTTCTCTTCTGCTTGCCTATATAAAGGCCTATTTGTATTCTTTCTGATTAGGATATTAATTAAGAATTATATTTCTCTCTTAAAGTCTACACACAGTAACCAAAAACCACCCTAAAGAACAACTATGTATCCTACCCTTACCCCAAAATAGTTGGAAAACATAAAAGTCAGCTCTGCAACCTTAAAATGCTTCTTTCCCTTTTGCTTGTGTTGTTTGTGTCTTCCCAGGTTTCCTTGCATAGGTCTTACTATCAAATAGGGTCCTTTCATTACCTTCCCCTAAAAGCTTCACCTTGTCCTCAAGGTGAAAATTAGCAGTAAGCATTGGTGGCTTCCTGCTTGTACAACTCAACTTCTTATGTTTGCTTGTGTACACCAAAAGGAATAATTGGATTTCATGTTGAACCCTTGGTATAGATGAAGCAATCTCTTCAATGGATTCCATAGAAATTACATCAACATAAGCATGAGAGTTTTCATAGTCAACAAATCAATTATAGAAGCCCAAGGTTCGATGAAACTAGGTAGAGAACTAGCGGTTCTTTGGTTGAGAGTAGCTCTCACAATAGAGACCATTGGCAACAATAATTTGTCAGAAATAAACTTTCCAGAAGAACCATTAATTCTGGTCAGTCCATCTTTTCTCTCACTATATCTCACATGTCCAAAACAATGAACTAGCAATGACATTATATTAACATGATTGATTGCCAAGAAAGTTCCAAACTCAGCACTAGCTTCGTTTTGCAGCTCAAAAACAGCAGAATTAGCTGTTATGTTATGCAGAACAAATGCAAACTTCTCACCTTCATCAACTTGTGAAGATCCCAACTTTTGAACAGTGTGGTCATTACCAACTTTGATATTATAAGATGGTATTTTTCAACTCGAGAACTCCATTATCATACAACATTAATGTAACCATATCAGTCATAGACTCACTTTCAACGACTCAGACCTTGAAAGTCATCATTAGTGTCCCTTGACTTGAACTTATGATAACCCATAGGTTGATCTCCAGCCCAAAGACACTTTTACTCTTCAACATAATTCCTAACTGAAGATGTATGGTCATTCTCCTTTGGGTTGTCCATAATTCCCCAACAACTCCTCCAAAACTTACCCACACAGCAGTGTCTTCAGCACCCAGCCCTTCATCTTTACCAGTTTTGGCATATGCAACTTCATTTTTCTTGCTCAACCAGAATAATACTTCAACCAGAACAAAACTAACAGATGCCATATGGGGATAAGCATTCACCCGCAAGCTCTTAATTGCTTTGAAGTGTTCGAATGAAGCAAACCAACTATTTTTCTTAAACATCCACCCATGGTAAGCAAACTCCTCTATTTCCCTTTGTTTTACTATTTCTGCATCAGTCAGGACAGGGGGAAACACATACTTGGTTTGACCATTGCAACATGATAGGAACCAGCACAATAAACTGGAAATATTAATATATATCAGCTTAACTCAGCTGCCAAAACACCGGTTACACAATCTGATGAGTAAAAACTACTCCCTCAGCCAAAAGAGTTCCAGGACTGATACAGGTCCTGTTGCCCTCTCCTAATACACTCTCATACACAAATCAGCATCCTCCTACCATCTCTCCCCACGGCTAATATAGTCAAAAGGCAATCTGCACAGTATCCAAAAAGTGTGCTGAATGCTACAAAGCTATATAACTAAAACCACCCTATGTAGCAGCTATGTGTCCCACTATTACACCAAAATAGTGAAGTCAACCCTGCAACATTAGAAAGCATCCTTCCCTTTACGTTGTGTCTTCCTAGGTTTTCAAATGGGGTTCTCACATTACCCTTCCCTTGAAGTTTCACCTTTTCCTCAAGGTGAAAACTGAAAATGAAAACTAGTGATATCCCTTCAATAAGTGCTTGCTCAAGGATCTTTTGAGAACCAAGGTGACTAAGTCCCATTATTTCAAAATAGACAACAATGGCAGTGTGTATGTTCATTCCATTCCTTCCACCATAGAGAATTGTGGTCATCAATGCTCCATTAACGGTGAAATCAAGTAAGCTTGCCATGTGAACGTTGGATGTTCTATGCATATCGTTGATTGTTGATTTCTTGAAATCTTTAGCATTTGCATTGACCTCCAATTCCCATCTTGCTGTAGTCAAACCAAGCAAATTCTCTTCTTTGTTGAGAATCACATGAAGTATGTATGTTGCAACTATCAAATCTGGGGTTGTAATTTCGATGGTGGCTTCAGCATCAAAACCTCCGTTTTGCTCCTTAGGAGAGGAAAAATAGCCTATCTTGAACTCAAAGTACACTTTCTCCCCTTCATCTTGCATCATAAGAGAAAGAAATAATAATTTCTTTGAGGTTCTTTTCATGCTCTCTCTTACAACCTTATGCGGATTCTCATTATCTTCTAAAATGCATGCTGGACCATCCTTCAATATATAATAAATAACACCATCTGTTCCTCCATAATCCTTTGAGTGCAACTTTGATAATACTAAAGTACGAGGGTAGGTGTTGATAGAATCTAGAGGCCTAGTAAGGATTGGAATCCCAATACTCCAGGCATCAAAGAGGTTTGTAAAATAGTAATAAAATACACTAACATACCTCTGTCTCATGCAAAGAACAATTCCATATGACATCTCCTCAAAGATTTCTGGATTGACAAAACTCTCATTTGTCTTGCAGGAATTGCCTCTTTTAAGGCACTCTGAAAAACTCTATTGACCTTTCTGCACTCATTCTTGGTGTCTTTTATGGTTGGCTTGCTCGATGCTACCAGCAAGGGTGATGCATCTGTCCTCTCTTGTCTTCTCATTTCAGCAATCAAAAGCCAAGAAAACTTTCCTAGATGACACAAAACTATAGAAAACTCAAACTAGGTTCCCAACGTACAACTCTAATTCCCCTCCATTGTATTTCTTCAAGAGTGGTAGTGATCCACAAAATTTCTCCATGCAAATCGAAACTTATGAATGGAGAACCAATTCCTGCACAAACCTTTGAAACCAGAACCCAACCCTTAAAGAGAGCAACCTTGAACTCATTGCTTCTGGTGGTGTCGTCATTGAAGGAGTAAGGAAGTGTCGCAAGCTTGTTGATCATCTTTGTCTTTAATGTCGTCACATCTATTTTCTTCAGGTTGTCGCTCGCAAACGCAGCAGAGGAAAACGACGTTGTGTCCTTGTACGATTTTGTCTTTGTCGAGCCTTCAGAAGTCGTGATCGCAGAAACGACGACCTTGCTGCCTTCATCCAGATGTCTCACTTGTTGGTGGTAAGTAGAGTTGGGCCAAAAATACTTGGGCCCAATTCTGGATTGTTGGGTTACATTAACCCTAAAGCCCTGTTCCTCTTTTTCCTTCTTTTTCTTCAATTTCAGGCTTTTACCCCATCCCCGTTTGATTTTTTTGACCAGGTTCACCACCCAATCTCGCTTCTCGTCTTTTCCGGTGCTGGCTTCTACTTTTTCTATTTTTTTCTGCCCATCATCTTCCCCATGTTTAACTCCAGTCTCCTCGACATTCCCGCTTCTCTTCATCCCCATTCTCACTTCTTCTACAACAACATTTATTTTAGGAGCTTCTCTAGGACTGTTTGACGCTGTTTTGGTCTCTCCCTTGCTTATCAATTTCCCATCGTCGAGCCTGAACCCTCTCAGCCTCCAATCTTCCCCTCATTCCTGTACTTGCTGCTTCTATTGCAACATATGCAGGCCGGATATCTACAGTATCTGCAGCTTGAAAAGCTTCGGCCTTTACCTTCCCTTTCAGGATGTCCCCTAAATTTTCTTCAACATTTTCTTTTGCTGAAAAGGTTGTAGCTTTAATCGTTTTCCAGTTGCTACATGTTCTTTCTCTTCAACTTCAGCTATCTCGTCTTCTAGTTTATTTTGCACTTCAATTTCATCCGCCTCTTTTGCATCCTCATCTACTGCAACATATTTTGCCTCACCCTTTATCTCTGATTTCTTCTCCTTCTCTAATCCTCTGCTGCCCTCTAAAGCATCTCTGGTCCCATGCTTATGCATTTGAGACTCTGCCTTATTTTTTTGCAACAGTAACAGAGTTGCATCCAACATCTGCATCAGTTCTTTAAAGCTAAGCACACTTAAGTCTCTCTCCTCCATTCTGGCTTGCTTCTAATTCCCTAGGATCTCACTGCTCTGATACCAATTGATAGGAACCAGCACAATAAACTGGAAATATTAATATATATCAGCTTAACTCATTGCCAAAACACAAAGTTACACAATCGATGAGTAAAAACTACTCCTCGGCCAAAAGAGTTCCAGATCGTCACAGTCCTGTTGCCCTCTCCTAATACACTCTCATACACAAAATCAGCATACTCCCACCATCTCTCCCCACGGCTAATATAGTCAAAAGGAAATCTGCACAGTATCCAAAAAGTGTGCTGAATGCTACAGTGCTATATAACTAAAACCACCCTATGTAGCAGCTATGTGTCCCACTATTACACCAAAATAGTGAAGTCAACCCTGCAACATTAGAAAGCATCTTTCCCTTTACGTTGTGTCTTCCTAGGTTTTCAAATGGGGTTCTCAAACAACAATTGCTCCTAGTGCAATTCGCCTAGGTTGATGGTCTCTCCAATATGTTTCTTTAAAAATCTCAGCAAGACAAACCCAAACCTGTGAAAGGGGAAATGGAATGTGTAGAGATCGTTGAGCCCAGCGCCCTATTGAGGCAAAGAGCAAAATTATACCCCCCATCGCTTGCTGCGTCCCTGCTTGACTCGTCCCAAAATAGCGCTTCTTTCTTCATAGCCTCATCAGTTTCTCCAACATCTCTCTCTGTTTTTTGTCTCAGCAGAAGCACTTGCAATTGTTTATAAGTATGACTGGAGCTATATTTATCTTCGTACTTTAGAATAAACCCCAACTCATTTTTTGCTTTCAGTTTCTCCGTTGCATCTAAGATGACAGAGGGCGTTGTTTTGCAAGCCTCATGAGTTTGAGTCCCCCTTGTATGCATTTTGCGGGAAACGGCAGTCTTATTTTCTTGAAGGATTGGGTTTTTTTTCCTTCACTTTAAGGCCCAAGCCCATTAGCTTTTTCATCAGGGTGAGATTGATTGTTGTATGAGGCTACTGGGCCATCTTCCGTACATAAATAATGAACGTTTTAGGTCCAAGAAAATTACCAATATTTTGTTTTGGGTTTCCACGGCCAGTGATTAATGAAACCCGGTCCAGCCTCCACTTTTTCTTCTCGTCTCTACCGTCGTTGTCCAGCCTCCAGAAGTGTTGTTTCTATCCGTCATCTTTTTCTGCGTTCTTGGTTTGTGATGCTGATTGGAACGACCACCTTTGGACTTGTCGAGCATCTCTGGGGATGTTTGGAACTTTTTTGGCTGCTTCTAAGACTCTAAAAGTTTCAGGTTTCACCTTTTTTCTTGGGTTGTCACCAAAAACTTTTTCAAGAGTTGTAACTTTAATTGTTGTTCAGCCTCAAGTTTTTGGTTTCCCTCTGTCTGCTTGGCTGCTTCTTGTCCCTATCACTTGTTTCAGCATCGTTGTTGTCCAATTTTATCTCTGATGTCTCCTTTGCTTCACCGGGCTTCTCCTCTTCATTTGTTGTTCCCAACTCTGCAACCCCATTTTGTCTCAACATGTGCCTCTGATTTATCCTCCACCCCTTTGTTTCCCCTTAAAGCTTCTCCATCTCTATTCTGGTTAAATGTAATTGCTTCCAACATCTGCCTCAATTCTGTGGGACTAAGCACACTCAAGTCTTTCTGCTCCATTCTCCCTTAGGATCTCACTGCTCTGATACCAATTGTTAGGAACCAACACAGAACACTGGAAATAATGGTGAATCAGATTAACTCAACTGATATCTAAAAGGTTACAACAATCTGAAAAGAGCAAAACCACTCCCTCAGCCAAGAAAGTTTTAGGTCTTATGCAGAACCTGATTCCCTCTCCTTACACAACTCTCATACAAAATAATGCCTACCTTCCCCAATCCTCTCAATAGCTAATATAGTCAAAAAACACCTTTCACAGTACCCAAAAAGCCACCCCAAAAGGGCAACTATGTATCCTGCCCTTACCCCAAAATAGCTGGCAAACATAAAAGTCAGCTCTGCAACCTTAAAATGCTTCTTTCCCTTTTTCTTGTGTTGTTTGTGTCTTCCCAGGTTTCCTTGCATAGGTCTTACCATCAAATAGGGTCCTTTCAAAGTCTGATCTCACATAGTAAGGTTGGTTATATAGGTTGCATGATGCTATTTGACTCTTAGCAACTAACTAATAAAATATATTATTCACCATAAGATCTTATTCGATTATATTTGAGTGTTTCTTTTGTTCTCCTTCTACATGTTTTGATTGGGCTAAAGACTATTTTCTCAACTCTACTCTCTAGCACCACTAGTAGCATTTCATTGGACATGTCCAACATTCATTGTTATATAACATTGCTGGTCTTATAGGAGTTTGGTAAAACTTCCCTCACTTAGTAGATACTTTGTGGTCACAAAAATAACTCTGGAGGTCTATAGATTTAATTTACACTGGAAATCACATGTATACTTCACATTATTGCTTCGGAGTTCAGTGTTTAGAAAATTTACTATTTCCTTTTCATGCTTTTTATACAGAGAAGTTATTAATGAAGCTAAGATCTCAAGGTGGTATAAAGGCTTTACTGGGAATTGTAAGGTGTGGACATCCTGATGTTCTTTCTCAAGTTGCTCGAGGAATTGCCAATTTTGCAAAATGCGAGTCCCGAGCTTCTAGTCAAGGTTTGTTTTTCTTCCTATTGGCATGGTTGACAATGGGGTGATGTTAAAATAGTATTTTAATTAATTAGGAGATATTTGTTGTAACATCTGACCTTAAGATCATGGGATTGACAATCCCTTCAGCTACTCCCAGCATTTGTGCTACATTGATTCTCCTTCCTAGGAAGTTCTTGGCTCTTTCATATGCGCGAGCATGAGTTTGTGTGTGAGTGGGTTTGTGCAAAGTAATCTCTTAATTGAAAGGCATCAGAGAAATAATTCATACATAGTTTGTCATGAAAATGCCGCATTGTAGACATGTCTGCAATTAGGAGAGTCCTGTGTGTTCTTGTTCTTTGGAGTTTTGGTCAACTGCTCCAAATTCAATTATAGTGTTTTGATACAATGAAGAGTTAAGGTCTAATTTTGTCCCGGAAGTTTTGGCGTAAGAACTAAGTATCCGGAAGTTTTGTTTTTCTTTGGGATCAATTTCACCCTGAAAGTGTTAAACAAGGAGCAATGTCGCCCCTGGCAGTTAAAAATAGTAATGGTCAATGTTAATTGTTAAAAACGATTAACATTAGTTTTTAACGGTTAAGGAAAATTGGCTCCATTTTCAACACTTCTAAATACCACAACTCCTATGCAAAACCTTCAAAGCCAAAATTGATTTAAGAAAAGAGCTGGCAATGCATGGCTTATGGAGGAAGTTAATGCCTGCCATCAATTAACTGTAAGTCCGCTTATATGCTTTGGAGAAAGTCAATGCCTGTCATCAATTTCCTTGCTTCAGTGTGCAGTACAGTCCCACCACTGGAGAGAACTTGTAAAACTCATTTTTTGTTCATAAGTTTGATAATTAGATTTTGCATTCACAGGGTTAAAAAGTGGCAGATCCTTTTTAGTGGAAGATGGTGCGCTTCCATGGTTAGTGCAAAATGCTAATAATGAAGCCGCACCGATCAGGCGCCACATTGAGCTTGCAATTTGCCACTTGGCACAACACGGTAATAAAGCATCTCAATTTTTCTTTAGATCTTTCAAGGTAGATTCGTGCTTACAATTTAGTTAAAACAGATATTCTAGATTCATGAAGATCAAACTGGTTATGATAAATGTGTGATAATTAATAAGCCTGTCAAAAGTGAGCGAAGTTATAAATTGTTATACAAAAAGGAAATCAATTGAAAAGGAAAATAGAATAGAAAAAAAAAAGTGTATAAATGAGAAGTATCTTTTGTGCTATTGAATAAAAAATAGTAAATAAGGTACGGTTACTATTCAATGAGGATGATAGGTGTGTGTGTGTGTCCTTTTTATTGAAAAAAACTTGACCTTTCCTACAAGTTTTTTCTGGTCAAGTAACCTTTTATAAGTTAACGAAACGCCCTGTTTATTCCTAATTCCTATATTGGTTGCTTCATTTTTTTCTTTCATAGATTGATCCTATTTTAGAATTTGTCATAGCATAAGTAGAGACAATTGAAGTTATTATATACTTCGTTGCAGAAGTGAATGCAAAAGATTTGATAAGCGGAGGTGCCCTTTGGGAGCTTGTCCGGATTTTAAGGGATTGTTCACGAGAGGACATACGGAATCTTGCCCGTCGAACACTAAATAATAGCCCGACATTTAAATCCGAGCTGAGACGACTACGAATCGAGTACTGATCACCTACTTCAATTCAATCATTCCCATTTATTTGGAGCCTTGAGCTGGGCAGACTGATCTGATCTAACTGAATGCTGATATTCATTGTGCTTCTAAGGTACCCCATCCACCCTGCATTGCAATATAGCTTGTTCTTCGTAGTTTCCAGTCATCATTGAACTAAAGAAGAATGTCCATGCATGTTGTATATGATCTGTTGGGTAGGGGAGAGATGGTTTTACGTTTTGTTAGTTTAGGATGGGCTAGTCAATTTCTCCCATTTATCCCTCTCCTTTTGGAAACTACGCAGAGCTGATCAATATTGTATTGTTGACTTGTGTAAGTAATATAAATTTTCTTTTTTTCTTTCATGGCAGTTTATAAATCTTGATGGTTTAGGGTTTTTTTGCCCTTGGTAGTCCATTTTAATTGTAGTCGAGTCTTACTGTAAATCTATATTTGAAGCTTAATTTCTTGTTTTACACTGACATAATTTAGGTTGTACGCAAGAAATGGTCTCACTATTGTTTGGTACGAGAGATTTAGATTTGAAGGAGATGGGAAAAGGGGGGAGGAAAAAAGTTTTATGAGTTGGAGTTAAAAAGATTAGAGAGGTGGGGTTAAAGGTTTTGAATTAATTTTTTTACTCTTTTATCTTACATATCCTCCTTATTAAAATTTTATAATCCTACTTTTAAAAATAAGGATTAAGGAGCATTAAGCACCCTGAAATAATATTTTATTGTTGTCTAGCACTTTAAAATATTTTTTATGGCTTGGTGATGGATCTCACTTAAAAAAATATTTTAGGATGCTGGACCAACAACAAAATACTTTACTTAATGTTGGATGTACGTGAGAATATTTAGATGTACCTTAACCCTATTTTAATATATATTAAAGTTTAACATTCACTTGACTTTTTTTCGAACAATTCTAGAGTATTTCATTACTGAGGATAACAAAGGTTACAACTAATCAAAGCAAAGACAGAAACACAGCTAAAACAAATACAACAAAATAAACTGGATACAATATTAACCGAACACCGTACATTAAATATATAAGAATAGAAGTAGAATCATGGACAAAATCGGCCTCCTCGATATCCAAGGTTAGAAGTGACGAGCAAGAAAGTGTTGGTTGGAAAACCCACCCTAAAGGGCACACAATCTTATAAGCAATAGCTGCAATTAAGTCAGTTAAATAGGTACTCCATCCTGGGGTAAAGAACACAGAAAACCCAACCTCAAAAGAAAGAAGATCATTGATGTCCTGAAAAACACTTCTACTCCTCTGATCAAATATATCCGGTGACCTCAACCACACACTAAACAACACCTCTTTAGATCTTCCCCCAAGAACGCAGATCTGAGCTACCAAATGATAGTCGGATCTCATAACGTTCAAACAGCCAACCAACCAAGAGGATTTGAACGCAGATCTGACAGATTTGTTTATTTTCTGAGCCAAAACACCTCTACAAACCCACTCGGACTCGTTTGTGGCAAAAAAACAGTGCTCGCCGGTGGCTTGTGCATAAGGCACAAACCGCCAGCGAGGGAGCAAAAGCAGTGGGACGGAAAGTGCAGAGAGGAGAGAGGTTGGAGAAAAGAGAGGAGAAGGAAACAAATTTTAGTCAGATTGAATTGTTTTGGTTATAACATTCACTTGACTTGAGTATCATGAGAATATAAGTTGTCTTCATAAGAATATAAATTTGACTTGATATGCATTCACATCACAGCCTTTACCAAGTCAGTCCCTTTACCCAAATCTAATGTAAAGCAATTTTGTACTGTACCTTTTAATATGTTACAATAAAATATGCTTTTCATGTCAGTTCTTCAAGTAGATTTGACTCTATTCAAAATTCATAATTATTACTTACTCCAGTCATAATTATAAGACATAGTTGATTTTATTTGGAGAGATTAAGAAAGTTAAATAAGTTACTTAATTATTTTATATGTTGTGTATCTTTAGGTTATATATTAGTTTATCGGTCAAACTAATTACTTTAAAGAAAAAAAAAATACTCTAAAATAATTTAATTAGCTTCCTTAATTTTTTCCAAAAAAGTTAACTATGTCTTATAATTAGGACCGGATGGAGTATAAAAGAGTATAATTATAATACAATACCATTTCAAATATATAATTATCATATATTAATGATGCATTAAAATATGGTAATACAGGCTACAATATGACTTTAAATAGGTTTTATATCTAGGACCAACTAAAATAGTCTTACATCCAGGACAACAGGGATTGTTAAAGCTAATATAAAAAATGAGATGATCATGTTCTTAGAACCTTGATTTTTTTAATATATATATATATATATATATATATATATATATATATATATATATATATATATATATATCAATAAAGCAAGAAAATTAAATATGTATGTTGCCTAAGATAAAATAATGTCAAGCATCTATTTGATTTTTTGGATACAATTTGTTCATCATGTCATACAAGCAACATAAGGACTATAATTCATGAATTAATAAGTTAATTAATACGGAGTATAATTAATTAATATAAATAACGGGTATAAATATAACGAGTGTCTTATAATTTAATCAAAACAAAAATGATGTCATTAATTATTTCGATTTTCATCCAAAATAAAACCATGGCCAAGATTGAAACAAAATGGATAGCCTGACAATTATTTTTCATTTTAATGAATTCTACAAGGATTCACGAGTTTAAATGTTTATACCACTTTGATCTTATTTATAAGTCCAGTTTGACTAAGAAAATTGGTCCTATTTATAAGTCCAGTTTTATGTAATAAATGAGATTGTGACAATTTTACCCATAATAATTACACTCATAAAGATAGAGAGAGAAGAAACATTTAAAAAATACACAATCATAAATGAGGATAAAGTTGAAAAATTACCTTATAATCATTGAGTTAACTAATTTTCCTTGGTATGTGAGATTTGGTCAAATTGAACTTATAAATAGAACCAGAGTGGTATGTCTATGCACAAGTGACCCAGCAATGCCCCAGAAAAAATGGATGAGCTAACAATAAATACTTTCGTAAATACTAATTTCCTTCCCTATCTTTCTTACCTCCTCTTTTTTCTTTTTCCCCCTCTCTCAATCCAAGCAAAGGGTAAAAATATTCTAGAAGAATGACTCCAACGGATCAAGATTCTCTCAGTATTTCTTAGTAGCTTTAAATCATAACCATCCAATATTGATTCAAGCGTCCATAGAGAGCCACGTCATCTACTTTTTAAAATTTCATTTCCACTACATGAGGTAATTTTTACTGTATGAGGTAATTTGAAAAAGATGATTGTGACTTTCTTTGGATGCTTAGATCAATATTTGACAGCCAAGATGTAAAGATTCTGAGGGATATTAAGGGAATAAATACTGAGAGTATCTGCCCACTCCAACAGAATATTGAGAGGAACGAACAACCCTTCTCATAGTGATTTGAAGTTGCACAGAAACCAATGAAAAAGAAATACGGACGCCTTTTATGGTTAATTTTGTTGGATACTATCTCATGTTCAAAATATAAGAGTTCTATTTTATATTTATCAAAAAGTTAATTAAAAATAGTTTTAAGACAATAAATATGCAAGATATCTACATTATTTGCATACCCATATTTATTAAGGGAATAAGTAAGAGATATAACAAATAGAAAAAAATGAAGAAAGAGAATGTAGGGGAGAAGAATGATGAGAGAGAGTGTGACAAATTTGGAAAAAATAACATTAAATGCAGAGAAAAAAGAAAAATGAGTCTTATAAAAAAAATCACACTCTCTCGTAAGTCTACCTCTTATATTTTGAATAAAAGGGATAATGTTTTAGAATGATTTCCTTTTTCATTTTTGAAGATTGAGTTGAAAAATGATTTAAATTGAAGGCAAAAAAAAAAAAAAATTGTGATGAGGTCGCCTTCTTTTTCTTTTTTCTTTTCCTGTCAAATATTTGATAAGATAATTGTGATTGCCCACTTACTGTTTTTTCTGGTTATGTAACTATCATGAGCATTTCTCAAATTTAGTTATGTAAAAGTAGCAATAGGAGTGTTGAACAACCAAGGTAGTTAAAATCGAGATTTTACGTAAAAACGGGAGAGAGATAAAAAATCGTAAAATCGTAACGTAGTAAAATCGTAAAAACATAAAAGCGTTTGGAAAATTGGTAAAAACGTTGTAAAGAAAAAAAAATCGTAAAAACATAAAATCGCAGTGATAAATTGAGATTTTAACTACCATGTGAACAACCAAACACTTGATTTAACTATTAAAGGATTATATCAATTTAACTAGAAGTCTTGAGTTATTCGGGATAGAGTTTTGCCACCCTTATAGTCCTGCTAAGCTCAATCTAGATTAATCTTGATACTATCTTACCACATTTGGTCCTAAATATAATACTATATTTTAGTTATCAATATAACATTTTTTTTTTTTATCATATCTCATATTTATCTTTTTTTTTTTTAATGATACACAAAAGTATTTCAGAGTATTATGCAATATATACTATAATTAAGTAATTCATTTAGTTTTGTTAATTTTACCAAATTAAATAAAAAATTTCTTATATTTAGGTAATAATTTACCTCAGTTCTTAAAATAAAAAAGAAAACAAAGGCAAACAGGGAGGATAATTATCCTTTTACTGACAAACAAATATCACCTTGTTGAAAGCAATAAATCCATTATTACGCTCTAAAGCTACTCCACAAAGGTAATTTATACTCCCAAAGCCGAATTTGAAAATTTACAGCGTTCCATACATAAAACACTTCATCCTTCGATCCTAAATATAAGACAAAATTAACTTTTTTAGAGAAATTAATAAAACTAATTAAATTACTTTAAAATATTTATATTTGTCTTTTTCCTTTTCTTTTTTATAAAAAAATTTTAGGAAAGGGGTTGGGTTCACCCACAATCCAAGGGCAAGGCAAAATCTCTCTTCCTCCTAAGTGATACCGATGTTGGGCAGGGTGAGCCATCTATTACCCTCAGGCGTTAACCTAGGCACCTAAGAGCTAGGATGCCTCCCCCAGCGCCTTGACCAACTCCAGATCGAACCCCCTCCCTTTGGTGAGAGTGTCCGACCCCTTTGCCAGTTGAGCCCAAGGACGAGGGGTATATTTGTCATTTTCTGTCCAACCTATTTTGCTTAACATATAAACTGATATACTCCCTCCGGTCCTAATTATAAGACTTAGTTGACTTTTTTGGAGAGATTAAGAAAGCTAATTAAATTACTTTAGGGTATTTTTATTTTTATTTTTTTCTTTAAACTATTTAGTTTGACTAATAAACTTATATATAATCTAAGAATATACAACATGTGAAATGATTAAGTGACCGGTTCCATTTTAATAATCTTACATTTTCTTTTCTTTTCTTTTTTTCCCTTTCTGGATTAGAAGGGTCATTTTCATCTCATTATAAGAGAACAACAACTTGCTACGAAGCTAACAAGTCTTGTACAATTCTACGTAACCAGATGGAGGAGGCTTCAACACAAGCGACGATTCCGCTAATCCACACGACTGACGTGGCGGCAGATGACGGCCGCGACTATGCTCCGGTGAAAAGCTATGAGGAATTAAAGAAGATAATTTGGATTGAGAGCATCAAACTATGGAAGATTGCTGCTCCCATTGCTGTCAATAACCTCTGTCTGTTCAGCATCAACTCCGTCACCTCCATCTTTGCCGGCCACATCGGCAACCTCGAGCTTTCCGCCGTCGCCGTCTCCCTCTCCGTCATTGCCACCTTTGCTTTCGGCTTCATGGTTCGCACATTCTTTCATTTTCCTATGGGGTGAAATTTTCCTTGCGTTTTTCTTTCTACTTATTCATCAACTCTTTCATTTCTTGTCTCATACATGTTAACCGAACCTAATTGAGGAGCTGGTTTACTCTAGGTTTTCCGAGGGGTGGCGGATTTTTAAAAACTGGAGACCTGGGTTTAAAGTTTTTAATTAATTTTCTTAATCATTTACTGGTCTATAATATAAAAAGTCTTAAAAAAAGAGAGGAAATTTTGGTCTAAAATATAATAAAATGACATTATAATTAAGGGGAAAACACTTCTTATATTGTAGGAGAAGTGTATTCTCATGTCACACACATATGAAATGATGGGACCCACATATATATATAATTAGCATTATATATATATATGTGGGTCTCACAATTATATGTGTGTAGGAATCTTCTTCTTCTCATGCAACATGAGAAGTTTAAACCCCTATAATTAATTAATGTTTTTCACTTTTACTCATTGCAAGAGAGAGAAAAGGTGATAGATATTAAATGTATGTTTGAACATTGTGTTCTTTTATAAGGGTAAAATAGGTAAATTTCATCAATATAAAACGAAATAAATGACTTAACCAATATTCATTTCCTTGATTTATATGAATTACTACCTCCGATCCTAAAGTTAGTAGTACAATTTACACTATAAACTTAGTCTTATAATTAGGACTGGAGGGAGTAGTTAATAACATCTTATGTTTTGAACCTGATGGAATATGTTTTATTTTCTATTTATAAAAATTTTATAACATCACTCTTCAATATTTTTAAAGCGGGTGGTACAAAGTCGTTTTAAAAAAGGTAGAAGAAAACTAGAGTGAACACTCAATAAAGTTATAGAGTGAAATTTATTAGTTAATAATCTATCTAGCTAAAGATCTGATTTTTAAAATAGTATAATGATGTCGTACGATCCAATAACCTCCAATTACTAAAATAAAGCTTTATTATTATTGCAATTGAACTCATCAAAATTTTTCTTACCCTCCCTCCCTCCCTACAAATCTCACATATCAGACACCCTCTAGAAGTTGAATCTGACAAGCATGGATGGATGGTCCAGGTTTTAAATGAGATAATTAAATTCTCTGGTTTCAGTCCATTTATTGCCCTCATCTATTCCATAAATGTCCAACCTAACATGCAACTTATTACTCTGCAACTTTCCTTGAATTCTCTTGACGCAAGAAGTTCATCTTTAGCTTCCTCTCTAGATCTCTCTTTTTTTTTTTTTTTTTTTCCTTCTTCTTTAAAGGGCAGCCTGAAATTACACTAGCTAGGAGAGCTTACATGTTATTAGGCTGCCAAGCCATTCTCGTTTTTGTCTGTGTCTTGTTTCACTCTATCGAGTAAGTCTAAAGTTTTAAATACAAATAGGTATTAACCAGACATAATATGCATTCTTCTTGCAACAATTCATGCTGCTAAAATCACACTCATAGAAACATAGCACGATAGTTAGAGTAATAAAATATTCCCTCCCATCTTATTATAATAAACATTTTCTCACACAAGTTGGTCCTATAAATAAGAAATTCAGGTTTTTCTTTATCTAAAAATTTAATGCATTTTTTTTCCATTTTTATTCCTTATTAATTGGATGTTCCTCTCATCTTTTTTCCTACTCATTCTCTCTCACACTCATCATCTTCATAAATTAGAGCATGTTTTATAAAATTATATCTATGACATATTTATTGCTTTTAATTAATTGAAACAGATAGTTAGTTTTGTTTAATCATCAACCATGTCAATCACATGGATGAAAATATGCACGAGTGAAAAAGGACAAGGTTAATTGCTACCTTAATAATTAGGTGCATTTCAAGATTATTCATCTACTCTTCTCCATGTTCTTTTATTCCTAAATGCCCCTTCTCTTCTTACTTTCACTAATTATTGAGTTCTTTCTGTCTTCAATTGTGTATTTTGGCTTTAAAGTTTTGTGATGGATAAGTTTTTAAGTAATCAAGTAATTTCGTACTTTATTATCTTTGGCAACCCATAATGTGTTAACTTTTACGCTGTATTTGGTATTTGGATGGAGAGAAATTTATTTTTTATTTTTTTTTTTAAAGGGGGGAAATCGATTTTACTTTGTCTGGACTAGAGGAGACAACAGGGGAAGAAAAAAAAGTGAAAGGAAAAAATCGGGTGGGCCATTTTTCTATCTCTCTCTCTCCAATGTTAGAGAGATTTTGGAGAGAGAACTTATTATTGCAATTTTTCCCTAGCCCCACTCTCACCTGCACCCCCAGCTCATATTCACTTTACCCTGCTTCCAGCAGACCAAAAAATGTTCATGTAACCGTACGTGGTTAGGTTTAATGGAAGGGGCTAGTCCTTTACAGCGTGACAAACAAAGTTTAAATTCCTACTAGGAGAGATGTCAATATCTAGTGCTCGACAATGCCTCAAATAGAATTACCTCCAATAGAAGAATATTTGTGCTTAACAAAAACAAAAATACTCAGGTAGGAGTAAGAGCAGGGGTGGTGGTCGGAGGAGGAGGACAAAATAAAAAGAGCTTGAGTATTTTTTTTTTTTTGCTTAGAGCGTCCGATATCCCAAGGCAGGCCATCTTTCAGGCACATCAACGGCCCCAGACTAATCCGGACCGAGACCGGGTTGGCCCCTTTCGGGGGGGAAGCCTCTACCACCCACGCCTGCTGCATTCCCACGTCTCGAACTCAAGACCCGTGGTTAAGCTAGGACAACCCCTTACCAGTTGACCTAAGCACTTGGTGGTTAAGAGCTTGAGTATTTTAAAAATTATATATGAAATGAAAGGAGCTTGAGTCTTATAAATAAATTTTTATTTTGATTTTAATAAATCAAGATATAAGGATATATATCATTATCATTGTGATATGTTTAAATTTATTTTTATTGTTTTAGTTTGTGGGGAAATATATTTTGTTCAATTATCTTGATTTTAAAAGAAAATGTAAAATAAGGAAAATAATAATAAAATGTCAAAAATAATAATGTCATTTTAATCTAACTTTAATCTTCAATTTTATGGTGTTAACTTTTTATTTGAATCTATTTTTTTATAGAATTACTTGAAAAATAAGCTAAAAATTAAATAATGGTATGATTGTGATTATAAATGTCATGTTATTTTTTCTCCTCTCTCTTTCTCGCTTCTATCCAAACATATGGATGAATAATTTTATGAGTAAATACCCTTTTTGGTCCCTGAAAAAAACACGGATGCCCTTTTTGGTCCCTGAAAAAAAATAAGTCACTTTTAGTCCCTAAAATGGAAAAATAATGTCCCTTTTAGTCCTTTTGATCAATTTTTTTGCATATTTTAATCCCTCAGAAATTCCCAAAAAGGTCCTTTTTAGTCCCTAAAAAGGACCAAAATGACATTTTTTTTACTCAGGGACGAAAAAGGGTCAAATGTGTTTTTCCAGTGACCAAAAAGGGTATTTACTCTAATTTTATCCTTCACTTTTTTCCTCCCTGTATTTTTTCCTTCTCTAGTTTTCTATCCATCCAAACATGGTAAAGTTCATTTTCATTTCATTTCAAAAGGAAGCACAACATTGGACAGTATTTTTTTTTAAAAAAAAAATTAAATTAAAGTTAATTAAAACTCCTCAAGAAGTTTATGATAAACCACTAAACTGAAGTTTGAATTGAATAAAAACATTAGTTCCTAGTTAAAATAAGATACTAAAATACTACTTCAGGTTCATACGTAATACAAATTATTACCCTACGAATGAGATCTTATATATATTAAAGACTAAAGATAATACTATCTTCATTAATGTATTACCCTACGAATGAGATCTTATATATATTAAAGACTAAAGATAATACTATCTTCATTAATGTATACGTAATACAAATTATTACCCTACGAATGAGATCTTATATATATTAAAGACTAAAGATAATACTATCTTCATTAATGTATACGTAATACAAATTATTACCCTACGAATGAGATCTTATATATATTAAAGACTAAAGATAATACTATCTTCACTAATGTAACATCTCAAGAGTCAAGGTGAAAATGCATAAGCAAGAAGTCTCATCTGTTTATTAATTGCTTTTATATGTTTCATTGTATGAAAATTGTAGTTTGGCATGGGAAGTGCATTGGAAACATTATGTGGGCAAGCGTTTGGAGCAGGGCAAGTACATATGCTAGGAGTATACATGCAACGCTCATTCATAATCTTATTCATTTCTTGCATCATCCTCTCCCCAATCTACATCTTTGCTTCTCCGATTCTAAAACTTGTCGGCCAAGAAGACGAAATCGCAGATCTCGCCGGCAAGTTTACCCTCCTTACATTGCCATATCTTTTCTCTCTTGCCTTCACTTTTCCCACCCAGAAGTTCCTCCAAGCTCAGAGCAAGGTCAATGTACTAACATGGATTGGATTAGTGGCATTGATCTTTCACGTTCTTTTGCTTTTGCTCTTCATTTACGTGCTTGGTTGGGGAATCACCGGCGCCGCCATCGCGTTTGATCTCTCGAATTGGCTCATCTCTTTGTCTCAGATTGTTTATGTTGTTGGATGGTGTAAGGAAGGGTGGCATGGATTGTCAATGTTGGCTTTTAAGGATCTTTGGGCTTTTTTGAGGTTGTCTCTTTCTTCTGCTGTGATGTTTTGCCTTGAGATTTGGTATTTGATGGCCCTTACTATTCTCACTGGTCACCTTCAGAATGCAGTCATTGCTATTGATTCCCTTTCTATTTGGTAAGAGTTATTGTTTCATACTTCTGGTTTTCTCTTACACTTAATATTGGTACAAGATAATAGGCCAAGAATTATTATTTTTTCTATGGTCCTTAATATAATTATTAAGACTTAAAAATTAACTAATTTGAGAAGATTAAGAAAGATAAGTAAAGTTCTTAATTATAGCACATGTAGTACTTATGGAAACTGGTAGGACGAGAAGGGAGAGCTCATCTGTACGGATGAGCTCTGGACCGTCCATATTTGATTTTTTAATTTTTAGATGAAAAAATTATTTTTTAAAAAAATATTAATTCAGATATTATCTTTATTTTGTATTCTTGACTCATTAAAATTATTTTTAAAAAAAATAAAAAATCAGATTTGGACTGCTCATATCTCATCTAGACGGTTCAGAGGGAAACCAAGTCCAGTACTTATATGTATTATTGGATCATATATCAATTTATAAGTAAGATAAATTAGTTTGAAAAAAAAATGATATGTAAGTAAGATAAATTAGTATGCATGTATGGCATCTTGTATGTATGTATGTATGTATGTATGTATGTATGTATGTATGTATGTATGTATGGCATCTTGTATGTATGTATGTATGTATGTATGTATGTATGTATGTATGTATGTATGTATGTATGTATGTATGTATGTATGTATGTATGTATGTATGTATGTATGTATGTATGTATGTATGTATGTATGTATGTATGTATGTATGTATGCATGCATGCATGCATGCATGCATGCATGCATGTATGTATGCATGTTTGTATGCATGTATGCATGCATGGCATCTTGTATGTATGTATGTATGTATGTATGTATGTATGTATGTATGTATGGCATCTTGTATGTATGTATGTATGTATGTATGTATGTATGTATGTATGTATGTATGTATGTATGTATGTATGTATGTATGGATGGCATCTTGCATAGCATGACATACACTCTGTTTAGTCCATTATCTAGTACCCCAGTTCTTAGTGTAAAACAACGTAATTAATTAATTTAAGTATATGAAGGATACTGGTTAAATTAGTTAATATGATATGTTACATATTTATAAAACATCTTAATCATTTTCTTTATTCCCTCCCTTCCTTTTATACTTGATTTGTTGAAAGAATATTAATAGGGTGAATTTAGAAAATGGGTCTTGGACCGAAATCAATTCCTTAATTATGTTATACGACATTAAGAACTGGAGGAAAATATTTTAGTACAGTAGTGTTGTATTGTTGCTTACACAGCACCATATGTTTCAGCATGTACTTCAATGGATGGGAGATTATGATATTTTTTGGACTCAATGCAGCAATCAGGTATGAAACTACTAATTTCGGTACTATGTTCCATTCCACAACAACTTTTCCCAGCTACCAATAAGATATATGTATGTGTGTATTTGATTGTTCTCACTATTTAATTGAATTGTGGTTTTAGTCCTTATAATTTTAAATCATTGGTTTTTGTTTTTATAGTTTCATAAGGATTTGATGCAAGTTTCACGGTTAATCCCTATACTTTTAACTAGTTTTGATTTTTGTCTCAATACTTACACTACGGTCTATTCTTTATGAAATTAGAAGGACCAAAACTAACGATATAAATCACAATGATCAAAATCAAAATTCGATCAAACCGTAAATATAAATAGTAACAATAATGATATTAATCATTTGATTCAATTCAACAGTCAGTTCACAAGAAACGTCTATTCTTTTAATTAGCTCATTAAAAACAACCATATGTAAGCAAATTCAATATAACCTTGTTATTGTTAGACTTGTTCTTCTTTAATGTGTTCAATTTACAGTGTCAGAGTTTCAAATGAACTTGGGAAGGGGCGCCCCAGAGCAGCAAAATACTTAGTTTATGTGACAGTGACGCAATGTTTTATGCTTGGGATTGTTTTCTTGGCTGCTATATTGATAGCTAGAAAGTACATAGCCTTTGTTTTCACCACAAGCAAGGTTCTGCAAGAGGCTGTTGCTAGCCTTGCCTACTTTCTTGCCATAACCATGCTTCTTAATAGTGTTCAACCTATGATCTCAGGTACGATGATGATTACATTCTAACTCTTGTTTTTAATATTATTTTAATACTTTTAGTCTGGTTGTAAAAATTATCAATTTAAAAAGTATATGTTAGACCTATTGTGTGTGAAACAGTATAAAATTTTACATATATTTATAAAAATAGCACTGGTCATATTTTTTAACCATCTTCACACAAAAAAATGTTCTAGATTGAGCGTTTAAAAAGACATTTTTTGAATAGTGCTTATACAAAACCTATATTAAATAAAAATAAAACTTGATTTAGTTACACACACACATAGACGGATCTTAGAAGATACAAGGGGGGCCATCCCCCCCCCCCCAAAAAAAAATTGTTTGGAAAATAATGAAGGTAATGATTTCTCTGTTGAAGATAATGACACTCTTGGACTTGTCTTTGATCTCTAGATAACCATCTGGGTGCGTATGCAACTCCAACATCCCCTGTTCTGAATTGAACCACCCATTCTGAAACACTTTTGATCTTCCTTTCGACCTTTCGGATCCTTAATAATATCCCTCCATGATCCCACCACTTCCTCTCAAAACTATCTTCCTCATCGTTTTTCTATCTCCAGCCACACCTTCCATTGTCTCAATTGCAGATAATATGTATTTAATTTGGTGGAGTTGGAGTTGGTGAGAGAGAGAGTTGAGAATTGATAGGGAGAGAGAGAAAGATAAAGAGATAGGGAGGACGGTGGACGGTGCACGGTGGGGGAAGAGGGAGGGTATGAGGATTTTTTTTTATTAAAATTGTTATGGAATAAAATACTAGGCTCACCCAAGGTGTGGCCCAACAGGAGACATCTAACACATTTGGGCTTGGAGGCACCAAAGGCCCAACAAGTCCAAACCCTAACCCTAAGGTAGCCTCTATATATAGTTGGTTAACCTAAAGAGGTACACATCTTCTAAGCTCTCTCTCAATTGCATATACTGCACACTGAGCACACACACCATCCCCTTGGCTAAACGCCTCCGTAATCCTCGAACTACGTGGACTTTGATCCCTCCTCAGGGTACGTAGGCCCTAGGTATCGCACCTAGGTCAAGTCCCTGTGCTTAGTGATCTCTGATCCTCTTAGGTATCCAATCCATGGATGCTTGGGAGAGAGCGATTTGATCCTACATCGACATCCTAGCCCACCTAGGGCTAGAGATTTATGTTCTATGACCGAACATTGGCGCCGACCGTGGGGAATCGGTAAATTTCGATTCCTATGACCAATCATGGTTAATACCAAAAGCAACAGCCTCTGCCAGGAATTAGCTAAATAGCAGGGAAAGCATCAAAGTTTATTTCTCTCAGATCAAACCCGCTAATAATCTTGAGTTGCGATGCAAAAATGTTTCTCCTTCTCTCGGCTCCACCGGAGGAGGCTTCCGATCTTGTTGGCGGTGTAAATAAATTGAGCCGGGCGTTTAATTCGAGGACCTAATACCGCCGTCCGAAGCCTCGGTACCAAGCAAGCGGATTGAAATTCGAACATCAGAGTTTCCAATCGTGGGGTTCAGTGATTAACGGCGGTGAAAGCCCAATTTAGGGATTCGACAGTGTGCGTCCAGACTTGGTATAGAAGATCCAGAAGGCGTCGGCAAGGGGAAGTCGTTTTCATTGACAAATCCCATTTTCATTTTCACGGTGATCCCTGATTTTTATATTATGGGGGATGTCTTGCCAACATATGAGATTTAGAGAATGTCGGGGTGGGTTAATCACCTTAAACGCTGAAATCCTGAGATGCCGCGATAGTTGAAGCTGGCATGCAGAACATCAAAATGTCGGGATAGATGAAGCCGGCGGACGAGATCATATGAAGTTTAAAAGGTGGCAGAACTGAGCTGAGACGTCCCGAGTATGTGCAGGAGGCCGAGATGCAAAACAATGGCATGATTCTAACATGCCGAGTTCAAGCTTCTTGAGTCTATATAGCCGCATTTAATGGATCAGGTTCGTTATTGAATGTCGGGTTGGTATTCCTGGATCTTTGTGGAGTTATAAGATGGCCGAGATACCGCTAGGCTGGGATGACGGTCTGATCCTGAGATGCCGAGGTGCCAGTCATGCCGGGGTGTAAATTTGACTGACGCCGGATACAACTGAGACTGTGTGCCGAGATGACTCGAATGCATGCAGGACTGCAATTTGAAATGAGGTCCAATGTCAGAAAACCGAGATGGCTCAGTACATTCGAATCTTTTGGGCCGAGATTAAATGTCGGAACTATGCCGGGGTGTCTATGCAGATTAAGCCTATATCTTCTGTTAGACAAAATCTGGTTGGTTTTCACTTCAGTTTTCGATCATAAAGAAAATCCATTGGCCCCAAAGGCCTGAGGAAAAATCTCGTTCTACAATGAGGCTATTTTGGAGAGAAATCAAAGGTGGAAGGTGTGCTTCTCAGGGTTCCCAGAATTGACGTTTGTCCAGGTTGTAATCCGGGATTACAATGTGAAAACATCTTGGGTTTATGATTCTCAAGAATGACTCCAGGCTATTTTATATCAAAGTATAGAACATCTATATTAGTTACATCATCTCTGATATAATTGATATCAACAGAGGCAATTTACAAATATGTATCGTGGCACGATTCCAGATTTCTTCCTTCTCCTTCATAGATATCATCTCCTGATCGTTGTTTGCTAGAAAATGGCAGACAGTGATTTTTATAAAGAGATCCTAGCGGCAGAGAATGCAGATTTAAGAGCTTCGCTGAGATCAATGCAGGAGGTTATGTGTGAATTTTTAAATGTTCCTAATAGGCCATCAAAGCAATCGTTCACTGCCAATGAAAGAGGAGCGAATGGTTCAATCCCAAGACGCTCAGAAAGGGGCGGAAGTTTCATCAGAAGCAATTGGGAGGGAACTTGAACTTGAAAGCTCAGCTTGTTGAAGAGAGGAGCATCATGCAAGAGCAGGCCTCCATAATGTTTAGGCATCTTGTAAAGTCTGACAAGCCGAGACATTCTCTCATCTCATTGCTTGCTGAGGTATGTATTTATGCAAGTACATGATTTTGTTCCTTTAAATGAAAATTCTTTAATGAGAACTTAGGACAAACTTAAGTCACCTTAATCAATATTCAGAAGAAGAAGGTGGCTTGTTTGATTCTATTTGTATTCTTTATGACAATGGCGGTACATTGTTGTGCCGTGATGAAATATGCATGAGGATGTTTCATGCGACAAAGGAGAATGGCTCAGTCCATGGTGTGGATTGTGAGTCTTTTAAAGAAGCTGATGAGATCAAGAGTTTTATATGCAAAATTGTGAATATAACCAGCACAAATGCTTTGTATATGGCAAGAGAAAATGGCAAAGCCTGTCTTGAATGGAAACATATAGCATTCAATTCTCTTGAGGAGTTGTTCTTGATACTAGCAAAGCCTGTCTTGAAGAACACCAAAAGTCGATTTCCTGAAACTATTTCTGTCAGAAGTGTTTCAGAAATATAAGGTGGTCTAGGCTCCAGACTTCGATCATTAGAATCTATCAGCAAAATAAATTATAACTGCATGGTAGAGCATCCTGAGGTCAATTTCAAATGTCTCCTGAAGCTCATGTACAAGGCAATTCTAATAAGTCGTGGTTGGTAGAGCAAGAAAAATTGCGGTCTTGTTTCGCACTTTCTTGTTGGTGCCATTACTGATGCCAACTTGATTCTGGGATGTGTTATTCTCGATTATTTACCTTCTATCTTTGGGCCAAGTGAGGATCAACCTCTTGCTGCCAAATCTACAAGAGAAGAATTTGAGGAGCTGGAGTAACAAAAAAAAAAAAAAAATCAGATCGGCTTCAATAGAAAAAATGTTGAGATGCTTGTGAATTTCAGCAGAAGTTTTCATCTGATACGCTTCCTTCATCGAATCCATGGTGTGACAATGAGAATCACAAGGCCGAGAAGGTGCATGAAAAGACTAGATATGTCATTTGATTGGGTATGCAAGCCACAAGTGTTATCATTGCCCAAACGTGTCTCTTGATTTGGTTGCCAAATGTGATTTTGTTTTAAACTTTTAATTGTATCACATATCATGGGCACGTGCTTAGATATGGTTAAAGTCATCCACTTTATCACGCCTTTCTTAGCTCTTACATGGTGGGACCCATTAATTGGATAAGAAGTCGCGGGAAAGCATACATGTTTGTATTGTATATTATTGAAGTCTGGAATCAGGCAAGTATGCTCCGAAAGCTTGAAACCCGGCTAAGTGGAAATTTGAAAAAGACTAAAATTGGTCTGAAGTCATGAAGAGGATGAAAAGACAACAATCCTAGTCAAGTCAAAAGGAGGAATCCACCTCCAAAAAGAAAAGAAGGTGGACCCCGGTTAAACCGAATCTGGTTAAGATCCGGGCTCCGTGTAAAATTGAAGACGGACCTGGTTGTATTGAATCTGGTTAAAATCCGGGCCCCGTGTAACGACGACTACAACTGCCAAGTTTATAAACATGTATGAATTCTGAGTAAAGAAACTCGTTTTCGAAAATCATGTCCAGTCTAAACATGTAGGAATTTGAGGTACATAAACCCATTTCCGAAAATCATGTCAAAGCTAAACATGTAGGAATCTGAGGTACATAAACCCGGTTCCGAAAATCATGTCGAAGGAAGTAAACATGTAGAATTCAGGGTAATGAAACCCGTCTTCAAAAATCATGTCCAAGTTAAACATGTAGGAATTTGAGGTACATAAACCCATTTCCGAAAATCATGTCAAAGCTAAACATGTAGGAATCGAGGTACATAAACCCGGTTCCGAAAATCATGTCGAAGGAAGTAAACATGTAGAATTCAGGGTAATGAAACCCGTCTTCAAAAATCATGTCCAAGTTAAACATGTAGGAATCCGAGGTGCATAAACCCGGTTCCGAAAATCATGTACAAATAAAACATGTAGGAATCCGAGGTACATAAACCCGGTTCCGAAAATCATGTACAAGCTAAACATGTATGAATTCAGGGTAATGAAACCTGTCTTCGAAAATCATGTCAAGTATGTTTTATGCAATTAAATCCACGCTCCTTAATTAGATCCCGGATAGATTGTGGAGTCCGTCCTTACGAAAGGGATGAAGGCGGACCCCGGCTTAACTGAATCTGGTTAAAATCTGGGCTCCGTAGAAATAACGGTTAAAACATGATCCTTCGGGGCATGGTAAAACCGGATTTAATGGTTAAAACGTACACCCTTTGGGACACGGTAAAGTCGAGATAAGTTCGGCTTAAAGTTTTGCAGGAAACAAAGACAGAAGGCGGACCCGCTTTTAACTAATCTAGTTAAAATCCGGGGCCCGCATTGAGGCGGCAAGTCTATTTTGGATTTCCGTTATTGGAATCATTTTGGCAACAACAATGCCGCTAAGTCTATTTGATTGAATTTGGGTAAACAAACCAGAAATCATAGACCCGAAATCTCGGAGTGAAAGTAAATAACATCCGGAATCTCGGTGTTAGAATAAATAACCCGGAATCTCGGAATTAAAGTATCTAAACCGGAATCTCGGTGTTAGAATAAATAACCCGGAATCTCGGAGTTAAAGTATCTAAACCGGAATCTCGGTGTTAGAATAAATAACCCGGAATCTCGAGGTTAAAGTTTATAAACCCGGAATCTCGGAGTTAAAGTAAATAACATCCGGAATCTCGGTGTTAGAATTTATAGACCCGAAATCTCGGAGTTCAAGTATCTAAACCGGAATCTCGGTGTTAGAATAAACAACATCCGGAATCTCGGTGTTAAATTTATAAAGCCGAAATCTCGGCTCAAAGTATATAAACCCGGAATCTCGGGTCGGCACGCACGGAATCCCAACAGTCGCGAGCACCTCGTCCGGATTTGGAAAGCAACACATCCTGGCAGCTCAAAGACCTGAACTACCAGGCTGGGGGGCAACAGAGGGGACAACGATTTGTTAAGTGGAAAAGCGCGTTATAAAAAACCGCCATAAATGCAGACCATCAAGTTTAATGCAAGCTCGGACAAGTATCCGAAATGAGCACGTTAAACGGTTTGCACAAACCGTAAGTATTTTCCATTTATTGTGATTTGCTTACATGTTATTAAATGCAGGAATGTAAACCAGACAATTAGCCCGGAGAAATTGCTATGAAAGCAAAGTCGGATTCAGGGGATCTCGGAAAGCAGTCAGTTAATCTCGGCAGCTCAGAGACCTGAACTACCGAGCTTGGGGGCAACTGTTATGGAATAAAATACTAGGCTCACCCAAGGTGTGGCCCAACAGGAGACATCTAACACATTTGGGCTTGGAGGCACCAAAGGCCCAACAAGTCCAAACCCTAACCCTAAGGTAGCCTCTATATATAGTTGGTTAACCTAAAGAGGTACACATCTTCTAAGCTCTCTCTCAATTGCATATACTGCACACAGAGCACACACACCATCCCCCTTGGCTAAACGCCTCCGGTAATCCTCGAACTACGTGGACTTTGATCCCTCCTCAGGGTACGTAGGCCCTAGGTATCGCACCTAGGTCAAGTCCCTGTGCTTAGTGATATCTGATCCTCTTAGGTATCCAATCCATGGATGCTTGGGAGAGAGCGATTTGATCCTACATCGACATCCTAGCCCACCTAGGGCTAGAGATTTATGTTCTATGACCGAACAAAAATAATCATTTAAAAATAATAATATGGTCTCCACATATATGGTGCCAACAAAAATATATAGCTTCAGGTGCACATTTCACAAAAATTCATGAGTATTTTGGCCACACCACCCTTTTATTTGAATCCTTTTACAATCATTATATTAATGTTATTAGAAAGGAAAATGTTTGCATAGTCTCATTTTGTTTGTATGTGTAAGCCATGATTTTGAAATTTGAATTCTACCTGGCAATCAATAGTAGTAATGCATTATTACATTGGGTGATTCATTAATTGCAATGGTTCGAAATTAAGAATTTTTTCATCTTTATTCTACCTACTTAGTGCTTTCTCAACTCTTCCTAAAATATTTTTTTTACCAACAGACCCTAAATAAAGTGCAGCATTTTATGAATTCTATCCTACCTTGCCTTATGTGAAAAGGTCCATTTTTTTCTTACTTTCGTTCGTACACTTGGTGGTCGGAGTTAGCTTCCTTCAAAGCCGGCCGGTGAGAAAGACTTTCCTTTTTTGTGTTATCTTTCTATGACAAATTGTTTTGTCTTTTGGAACTTCATCTTCCTCTTCTGGTTTTGGCCCCCTCAAAATATATATCCAAGGTCCGTCCCTGTATGTATGTGTATGTGTGTCTCTAATATTAAATAGGTTCGGTCTATAAAGAAAAAAGTCTAATCTATTTAAACAAGCACATCTTTAAATAGGCATATAGCATGGCCTCTTTATTAAACATGTTAGGCTTTATGACGTTCTAACCAAGCCTCTCCTGGCTGTAAGCGCTTATTAAAAGTTTAGTCTATTAAGTAGCAGAGCTAGTAATTAAAATAAACATTTACCATATCTTCTGTACAAGTTATAATGTTCAAGTTTTTGGGATCATTCTTATCACAGGGGTTGATGTGGGAGCAGGATGGCAAACACTAGTAGCTTATATCAATGTGGGTTGTTATTATATTTTTGGGCTTCCATTGGGATGCCTTCTTGGATACAAAGTAAACTGGGGAGTTAAGGTTTTTTTTTTTTTTCTTTTCTTTTCTTGGGGAAATGACACTTCTCCAAATATCAAATTACTACTTTCTCTAATTCTGAATATAAGTGATATAAATAAAGGTTTTATTATAAATCTAAGATTTGAATATACTTTTGCTTTCAAATTTTGTAAGTTTTTTTCCTCAAATTAAACTATCTCTAATAATTTAACATATAATAGGTCTAATACAAATTATTAAAGAGGATATTTTTGAAAAATTAGCACACCTTTTTACAAATAACTAATTTTCTTCATATTTACAAATTAGTTATCTATCTTATACATTAAGCAGCACCAGAGGGAGTCCTTGTTAGGTTGTAAAATTTTTTGGGGCAATATCGGTTATAAATATTGATTTAAACTTTCTAAATATGGGGATCACAATTGTAAATAAGACATATATATTTAAATTAAGAGTAAATACTCTTTCTGATCCCTGACAAAAAACACGGACCCCATTTTGGTCCCTGACAAAAAAAAGGTCATTTTTAGTCCATAAAAAGGACGAATGAGGGTCGATTGGTGAACATTTTGATCCCTCACAAATTTCCAAAAGGTTCTTTTTAGTCCCATAAAAAGGACGAATAAGGGTCGATTTTTTTGTCAGTGACCAAAATGGGGTCCGTGTTTTTTGTCAGGGACCAAAAAAGGTATTTACTCTTAAATTAGTCTTACACGTCATTCCTAAGAATTTGTAACCCAGACTCCCATATTAATTTATAACTCATCTTTAACAACAACTTTTGGGGACCATTTTTGTTTGAACAAGTTTCTACATGGGAACTAATTAAATGTTATATAATTAAAAGTGGAATGAGATTTGAAGACAAGAAGATAGTACAGCTCCCTCTGGTTATTAATATAAGATATGTACTTTACTGAAGTAATAAATAAAGTACAAAGTATATCTTATATTAAGAACTGGAGGTTTAATATTTTGGCCGAAGATTTTAAGTTATGAATTGTTTGATTGATTGATGCTCAGGGACTTTGGGGTGGTATGATACTTGGAATTGTGCTCCAAACCTTGATTCTCTTGTTTGTTCTCTACAAGACGAATTGGAATAAGGAGGTAATTACCTTATGCTTATGCTAGAATTAAAAATTCACATATGAAACTATAATAGTATAAAGAAATACCTAGATAAAGTTAAAACATAGAGTTTAAGTGTGTCCAACGTCTTAAAGTATTTTATCAGGTATGCTCAGTATCTTAATGCATTTTGTGGTCCATCCGCCACCCTGAAATATTTTTCAAATGTGTCTAACACTCTAAAGTGTTTTGAGGTGTGATTTTGTTATTAAAATGTTAATTTTTTAGGGGAAATTTTACCCATAAATTATCTCTTTGGGGGCAATTATAACTTTGCCATTAACTAAAAAACTTTTAAGTGAATGTGCATCCACCACACCACTGTAAAGTATTTTTTCAGTAGATATTTTTGGGGGCTAAACACACTTAAAAAAAATACTTTAAAGTAGATAGTGAACATATATATTATTTTTGGGTGCTAGATGAACTATAAAATAATTTAGAGTGCTGCACATCCCTGAAAAAATATTTTAGGGTGCTAAATGAATCACAAAATACTTTAGATAATGAACATAGATGTTAAAGTATTTTAAAATGTTGGAGGCACTTTAGCCATAAAACGCATGGTTTGTGAAACCGGACCGGACCGGCCGGTTCAGACCGGGAACCGGCCAACCGGCCGTGAAACCGGTCCGGTTTGGTGCAAAACCGGTCTGACCCGGTGAACCCGGGTTGACCCGGCGAAACCGGTGTAAACCGGCCGAGTTACAAGGTCAACCCGGTTCCAGTATTTTTAAAAATTTTTATTTTATTTTTAAAGGCAATCTGATTTGAATATCTGAATATGTCACAAGTATTTAAGTATATGGTTATTTTACTACTGATCTAAAGTATTAAAATGATATATAGTACTCCCTCTGGTCCTTATTATAAGACATCAACTAACAAATTTCACAAACCAATAAAAGTAGTCAAAGTCAATAAAGTTGCCATACACTTTAAGTAACTTCCAATTTTTTTTATACCTCACCGGTCTAGCCCGGGTTGACTCCGGTCTGACCCACTAACCCTTAACCTAGTACCCCGACCGGTTCAGTCACCGGTCTGGGTTTCAGAACCTTGATAAAACGCACCACTCTGATCCTATTTATAAGTCCAATTTGATCAAATATCATATATCAAGGAGAGGTAGTTGACACAATGATTATAGGAGTAAATTTTCAATTTTGCCCTCATTTATGATTGGATGTTTTTCAATTGTTTCTTCTCTCTCTATCTTCATAAGTATAATTAATATGGGTAAAATTGTCACAATCTCATTTATTATATGAAACTGGACTTATAAATAGGACCAAATTTTTTTAGTCAAACTGGACTTATAAATAAAACCAGAGTGATAAGTGTTAACATATTCTATGTCATCACTTACAGGTTCTACAATCAACCGAACGCGTGAGAAGATGGGGTGGACAAGAAATATAGCAATTGACAAAGCTGCCAAAACTGTAGGAAACCCAATTTAATACACACACACATATATATGGGTATTTTCTACATATTGAAACACAAGCCATGCAGTAATCCGTATTGGTCGTTGCCTTGTTTATTTCATATTAACTTAATTTTGTAATTTATTGTACTCCTCTAATATTTAATATATGACCTAATTAGAGTGTTGTTATTGGTTTTAATTGTAAAACTTATTTTACATATTTATCATTTTTTTCCCTTAAGTCAGTACTATTGATATTCTCTCCACAATAATCTTAAAATTACAACAGCTTCTTTGTTTGTGAGCATAAGGTATGTACATCTATATCTTCCCAGACCTCACTTAGTCACTTGGTGAGAGCTTTATGCATTGGGCTACTATACCCTTTAATTTGGGTGTTTTAAGAAAAAAGAAATATTACTCCCTCATGTCCTAATTATAAGACCTAGTTGATTTTTTTGAAGATATTAAGGAAGCTAATTAAATTATTTTAGAGTATTGTTATTTTTATTTTATTTTTCAAACTATTTAGTTTGACCAATAAACTAATATATAATCTAAGAATATACAACACATGAAATGATTAAGTAACTTATTTAGCTTCCTTAATCTCTCCAAAAAAAGTCAACTAGGTCTTATAATTAGGACCAAAGGTAATATATAATTAACTAACTTAATTGACTTTATTAATATAATCAAATTAGTTAATTATGTCTTACTTTTTATTTCTTTTATTTTGTGAAAATATGGCGCTTATTTTGCTACTATCTAGCGGAGGATACATGGACCTGGCTAGTGTCCGATGCATCCTCCCATCCGCTGCACATTTTTTTTTTTTTTTCAATTTTCATCTCTCCATCCTCCAATCCTGTCAAGCCACGTCCCCTCCCCCTCACTCTTTTTTGTTTTTTTCACTCCTTATACACTTACACAGTTTATGCAATAAGGACCTCAAACACAAATTTTTTTTAGGATCTTAAAAAAATATTTTAGGGTACTGACTGGTACTAAAAAAATACTTTAGAATATTGATTGGTACTGAAAAAATACATCATGATCTTGAAAAATTATTTTAGGATGTTGAAAAAATATTTTATGGTACTGACTGGTGCTAAAAAAAAATACTTGAAGATACTGATTGGTACTAATAAAATACATCATGACCTTGAAAAATTATTTTAAGATATTGAAAAAATATTTCAAGGTACTAAAACTGGTACTGAAAAAATACTTTAGAATACTGATTGGTACTGAAAAAATACTTCATGATCTTGAGAAAATATTTTAGGGTACTGCTGGTACTAAAAAAATATATTTGAGGATACTAAATGATACTGATAAAATACATCATGATTTTGAAAAATTATTTTAAGGTACTGAATGGTATTAAAAAAGATATTTTAGGATACTGACTGGTATTAAAAATATACTGTATGATATTTTTTTTCAAGATGCTAAAATAATTTTTCAAGATCATAAGGAATTTTTTTTAGTACCAGTCAATATTCTAAAGTATTTTTTTAGTACTAGTCAGTACCCTAAAACTGTGTAAGTGTATAAGGAGTGGGGAAAAAAAGGAGTGAGGGGAGGGGTACATGGCTTGACTGGATTGGAAGATGGAGAGATGAAAAATTGGAAAAAAAAAATAGTGCAGTGGATGGGAGGGGGCATCGGACAGTAGCCAGATCCAGGATGGACACATCCTCATGCAAGCCAACAAATGTTGTATAGAGTTGGGGAGCGCACAAGTTACTTTTGAATTTTGATGTCATGATGTGACATATTGATGATTTTGAGCATTGAAATTTGGAAAATTATTCTGAGGTCCTAAAGATGATATCACTATGAGTACATATTATGTGCTTAGAGTTATATACTTATACCTTTAATTAGAGGTATAAGCATTTTTTTTAAAATTTTTTTTATATATTGTATTTATTTAGATTTAAATTATATGCTACTTTCTGATATGTTTTTTACATCCAGTATCTCAAATTAATTAATTTTCATAATACTGGTGTTACAAACAAATGCAGAACTAGAAATTAATTAATTTGAGATACTGAGTGCAAAAAATATCTCAGAAAACAGAATATAATTTAAATCTAAATAAATAAAATATAAAAAATTAAAAAATATGCTTATACCTCTAATTAGAGGTATAATTAAGCACATAATAAGCACCTAACTCTAAACACTTAATGTGGACTCATATCACTACTAGGTTTCATGAATCAACAAATTGATATGAAGCCTTAACGGGCCTGTGGGCAATTTATTGTCATCAGATATGCATGGGGGATGGGTTGGCTAGAAAACAAGTACAACAACCAGGAAGAGAATCTGAATGATCGTGGTAGGACATTAATGGAACCAATTTCTTATAACTAGCCATAAATATATTATAAGGTTGATCAATCTCTTGACATACTCATAGTACCATGACAAGAATAAGCTTACGCAAAAAGAAATGGAATCTTAATTAGGACCATGTGAACCTTGTTTAGTAGATGAAGGAGTTGATAGTTAATCCACTAGATGAGATGATGAGGAGGAAGTTTGAGGAGCATCTGTTAGGAAGAAGAATCAAAGAGACTCAACTGGAGAATGGTTTTGAGGTCCTGAGTGTGGGCATCACTGAGAGGTTTTGTGGTTCAATAGTCATCAAACCTTTTGGGATTCAAGGGCTGGTGGGATCAAATCCCACCTTGGCTCCAAAAATTCAGTCATCGCCGTCATAGCTCTAAGGGTCGCCTATTGGTTGTAGCCTACAGCGGAGGGAGGGGAGGGCTAGGGGTGGCCCCCCTAAATTACAGAAAAGGACCCCAAATTCTTAAGAAATTTCATTTTAGCCTTATAAAATTTCAATGTTTTTACTTTAGTCCCTACTAAAAGTTTCGTGGAGGGACTAAAATGAACATCTTGAAATGTTTATAGGTCTTAAATGCAATTTCATGAATACTTAAGTTCTATTTTATAATTTTCGCCCCCCCCCGGGTAATTGTAATTTCTGGCTCCGCCCCTAGTTGTAGGGGAGGTTGCTGGCATGTGGCATCGGAGCTTTGATAGCCGGCCAACAATGATAGTGCCTCCAACAAGGGTGGTTGAGGTATATAAGGGGCAAAATTATAAAAGCACCCAGGCCACTTTTTTTTTTTTTTTATTACTAAAAACTAGAATGTATCAAAAATAAACGTTACAACAAAACGATCATGTCACATAGCCCTTATCAAACTCCAACTCTTTGGGTATTGATTTGAATTTTGAAAATTGAGGTAACCTTTTTGAGATTTTGAATTTTAAAAGGTATTTTTTTGGGGATTTTCTCAATAAAATTTTTCTTATCAGGTTTTTTTTTTTTTGGGTGAAATTTAACTCTTTTTAGTGGGAATTTGGTCTCAAAATAAAATATCAGTATGTGCCGTTGATGCCATGACGAGCCTATGAAGAGGACTCTTCTATAATGACATGGATATTATCATGTTGATTGTAGACACCACATATGTAGTTGTCATGTATGATATTCCCTCCGATCTTAAATATAAGACCAAGTTTACTTTTTTTTTAAGAGACTAAAAAAGTTAAATAAATTATTTAATTATATTATATGTTGTATATTATTAGATTATATATTATTACTTCTGGTCCTAATTATAATACCTAGTTGACTTTTTTTGGAGCAATTAAGGAAGCTAAATAAGTGACTTAATCATTTTATATATTGTGTATATTTAGATTATATATCAGTTTATTAGTCAAATAATTAGTTTGAAGAAAAAAATAAAAAATACTCTAAAGTATTTTAATTAGCTTCCAATCTCTCCAAAAAAGTCAACTAGGTTTTATAATTAGGACCGGAGGGAGTAGTTTATAAGTTAGACAAAATAATTCGAAGAAAAACGATAAATATAAATACTTTAAAGTAATTTAATTAACTTTATTAATATCTCAAAAAAAAAAATCAACTTTATCTTATATTTAGAATCTGAGGGAGTACCATCTAATTGCCATGTAAGACTTAGTCGCCACCTTAACTGTTGTCGGACGACACATGGGGCACCACTTGTGCTCATATTAAGGAAGACATAACTGTTTATCAGAGCTAAAATGTGGATTGGGGTTCAAAATTGAAGGAAGAAGGAGATGGTGATTTTGAATCCTTGAGTTAAATTTTGGAAATGGAGATGAAGGTGATGCGGGACATGGTAGTGAAAACGTAGATTTTACCTGAAAACGGAGGGAGAATAAAAAATCGTAACGTAAAAAAATCATAAAAACATAAAACCGTTTGGAAAATTAGTAAAATCGTTTTAATGAAAAAAATCGTAAAAACATAAAATTACAATGATAAATCAAGTTTTTAACTACCATGATACGGGAGATGGAGATGAGAGCGAAGTGAAAGTGTCGAGTCCACATTTGGTGCTTATAATTAGGTGCTTCTTATATGCTTATACCTTGGAGGTATAAGCATTTTTTTTTTAATTTTTTTACTGCTTTCTGAGATGTTTTTTGCACCCAGTATCTCAAATTAATTAATTTTCATAATACTGGTGTTACAGACCAATACAGAACTGAAAATTAATTAATTTGAGATACTGGGTGCAAAAAACATCTAAAAAAAAAGCATATAATTTAAATCTAAATAAATACAATATAAAAAAAATTAAAAAAATATACTTATATGCACATAAGAAGCACCTAATTATAAGCACCAAATGTGGACTCGAAAGTGCCAAATGTCTAGGTGTTAACCCTTGGAGATAGACATTCAAATGTTTGAATTAATAAATTAAAAATTAAAAATGAAGAAGATGGGTTTGTGTGGGGCATAGGATGGGGAGGGAAGAAGAAAATGAAATTAGGAAAGTACAAAATACATTGGACCATGAACGAGGATGGGTTCAAGGCTAAGTTCATTTCTTAACTAAAAGAACTAAAAATAACAAAATCTTATCCCAATAAATGAGATCGGTTACATAGATTATACTCTCTTCGGTTTTAATTATAGGAACATTTTTATAGTACAAATTATATTATAAAAGTGTTCCTATAATTAGAACTAGAGGTAGTATAACGTCATTGTAAATAAATTGTTATTTAAGAAACCTCACTCAATAATATAAGAGTAAATACCTTTCCTGGTCTCTAACAAAAAAATACGGACCCCATTTTGGTCCCTGACAAAAAAACCGACCCTTATTCATCTTTTTTATGGGACTAAAAAGGACATTTTGGAAATTTGTGAGGGATCAAAATGTCCACCAATCGACCCGTATTCGTCCTTTTTATGGATTAAAAAGGACTTTTTTGTCAGAGACCAAAATGGGGTCCGTATTTTTTGTCAGAGACCAAAAAAGATATTTACTCGTAATATAATTAAGTTAATGTGATCTTTCTTCACCCATTTTTACTAAATTCCATGCTTGTAATCTTAACTCAATCTCTTTCTCAAGCTCCTATTCTCCTCCATTATTGAATTGATTTTTAATCAACCAAACATGAGGGCGCCACATGTCCAGTATAGATTGACCCACTGATTTAAGTCCTGATATTTTACCTTTTGTCATCGACACATAAAAATAAAATAGATAACAGCAAAACAAAATGAGAAATATGTAATGGAAAATTAATTCGGGTGTATGCTATATAATTTCTCTAAAATATATTAAAGTAGATTATGTATTATTTTATAAGTCAAAAAAATTAATTTAAAAAATAAAATAAAATAATATTATGAATATAATATTTATGTGGATGTCCATACATCTCCATTATTTCCAGTATCCCACATTATTTCTTATTATCATTAAATCTGTAGATATTGATTCAAGGGAAAATGATAAATAAATACTATATGAATTTGCAAAACCTCTAGAAGTCTCCCGAATTTGTAAAAAAGACTGAAAGGTACTAAGGACCTATGAGAGATATGTAAATTTGGGTGAAATTACCCTTTTGCCCTTAGTTTTAAATAAATTTAAAAAAATAAAAATACCCTCGCCAGAGGGCTGCCGGGCGTCGGCGATGGAGGTGGGGTTCGAACCCCCCACCCTCCACACATCCATGGGGCCAAGTGGCCAACCAGTTGAGCCACTTCGTTTCTTTAATATATATATATACACACACACACACTAATAAATATATATATATATTCTTCTTAACATTTTTATAACGATATTTACAAAACTTGCAACGGTATTTACAAATTTAGTAATGCCATTTACAACGTTTTTTCCAAGTTTACATTTTTTTCCCTCTTTAATGCCTCTGAGTGAAAAAAATATTGTGCATATTTATAAAACTTGTAACAATATTTACAAATCTTGTAACGCTATTTACAAATTTAGTAACGCTATTTACAATATTTTTTTTTTTCAAGTTTACATTTTTTTCCTCTTTAAAGTCTCCGAGTGATAAAAAAAATGCACATTCACAAAACTTGTAACGATATTTACAAATCCTACAACGCCATTTACAAATTTAACAACGGCCTTTACAGCGTTTTTTTAAATTTCCTTTTTTTCACCCAGAGGCATTAAAGAGGCAAAAAAAGTAAACTTGAAGAAAACGTTGTAAATGACGTTACTGAATTTGTAAATGGCGTTACAGGATTTGTAAATATCGTTGCAAGTTTTGTGATAGTGCATATATATATTTTTCACTCAGAGGCATTAAAGAGGAAAAAAATGTAAACTTGAGAAAAACGTTGTAAATGGCGTTACTAAATTTGTAAATGGCGTTACAGGATTTGTAAATATTGTTATAAGTTTTGTAAATGTGCATTTTTTTTTCATTCAGAGGCATTAAAGAGGAAAAAAATGTAAACTTGAAAAAAACGTTGTAAATGGCGTTACAAGTTTTGTAAATATGTATATATATTTTTTTCACTCAGAGGCATTAAAGAGAAAAAAATGTAAACTTGAAAAAAACATTGTAAATGACGTTACTAAATTTGTAAATGGCGTTACAGGATTTGTAAATACCGTTGCAAGTTTTGTAAATACCGTTGAAAAAATGTTAAGAAAAATATATATATTTGTTGATGTGTGTGTGTGTGTGTGTATTAAAGGAACGAAGTGGCCCAACTGGTGGGCCACTTGGCCCCATAGTAAAACCTCACCCCCCTCGCCGGTGGCCATTCGGCGAGGGTATTTTTATTTTTTTAAAATTTATTTAAAACTAAGGGCAAAAGGGTAATTTCACTTGAATTTGCATATCCTTCATAGGTCTTTGGTACCTCTCAGTCTTTTTACAAATTCGGGAGATTTCTGGAGGTTTTGCAAATTCATATGGTATTTATTTATTATTTTCCCTTAATTCAATCTATTGAAATTGTAAAGTTAAGCCTAAATAGAGAGCATGTATTATATACTATATATATACTTGGGAAAAAGACAAATAAATACCATCTCAATTTGCAAAACCCCCAAAAGCTCACCGAATTTGTAAAAAGACTGAGAAGTGATAATGACTTTTGAGGGATATGCAAATTCATGCAAAATGACCACAATGCCCTTAACGTTTTCTGGATTCATTCGCCCTGCGTGCGTCTTGTTCGCCGTCGTCGTCGTGACCCACGTGTCGTCGC